>BQNB010007545.1:0-82911 GCA_026074375.1 Tanacetum coccineum
AATTTTTACAAGTTAGGGGACCAAAAGTGTCAAATTGTAAACTTAAGGGTTAAAACTGTCAAAACTAAATTTATAAAGTTAAGGGACTGTTTTGTCACTTCTGAAACCTAAGGTATTGTTTTGAACTTATAAGGACCTAAAGTGTAATTCTTGTAAGTTGAAGGACTAAAAGTGTAAATATGGAAACCTAAGGGTTTAAAATGTAAATAACCTATTTCATAAACATAGGGACTGTTTTTGTAAATATTGAAAACATAAGGATATTTTATGAACGAAAGTGATTTTATAAACACTTAACGTATCGGACAAGTTATAATATTTATCGGATATTATACAAATTAAAACACGACTTAATAAATATGTATATTTATTAATAACGCTTATACATATACTTGTTCGTGTGTAGTCGTATACCTTCCCAAGAGCCATCAAGTAAAGACAAATACAATAAACATGTGCACAACCACACAAGTGATAATAGTATATATATATAAACTAGCAATTTATTGTAGTTTATACATTAAGTCGTTAGCCTAAACTTGTAGACTAAGACTGGCCGTATTTACTTAGGTATTTGACGATGTGATTCATTTGCCATACTTGGGTATATTTACCATTCTCAGAGGACTACCTACTAAGGTGAGTTCATAGCCCCATGTTTTACAATTATTTAAATGATTTACATCTTTGGGGTGAGAACATGCTTTGTTTTACAAACTGGACGCAAGTGTATATTTTATATAATGATTACGTGTTTGCCTATGTAGCGATAACCCACTGAGCCCATTATCATAAACTGCCAATTACTGGATTGTAAGCGCGAGTGTTATAAATAGATCTATTTGGGATTGACGTCCCCGTTTGGGTGAGTAGTGCTCATTGTGCCGGTTTGCCGGACAACAAACGTATACTATGTCGGATTTGGAATGTTGCGGGTTAGAACATCATCCACGGGCATTATTGGCAATTTATTGCATTCATACATGTCGAGCTTCAGTGTCATGAGCTTAGGAAAACGTAATTACTTTTTATGATGTTTGCATCTGTTGCTTAATCATACACTTGGAAATCTTGCGGTCCTACAATTGATTTACATAAACCTATGAATTCACCAACTTTATGTTGACGTTTTAAGCATGTTTTTCTCAGGTCAATAAGGCACGAGGTGCCCAGATACATTGGGGGTCACTCTTTGGAGAAAGTCAATACTAAAGATTTGGGTCGTATTACATTTTGGGAACATTTGTTATAAACCGAAATCTTTACTTATATTGTCGAACAATTTGAAGCCATGAGCTTATGTAATGAACAAGTATTTTGTTAATCCAATGTATCTTTTTAAAACGACACGTTAGTGGTCGTTCTCATATCTTGTGCTATTGATCTATGAAGTAACGCCCTCGGATATTCAATATTCCGATGCATACTCAGATTTAGGGGTGTTACAGTGTAATGGATGATAGTTGTAACCTCTTAAAAGAGATACATGGAACACATTATAAACATGAGACAATTGTGGAGGTGATGCTAAACGATAAGAAACTTCACCAACTCGATCTAAGATTTTGAATGGACCAATGAATCGCGGGCTTAATTTCCTTTTCAAACTAAAACGTCGAACACCTCTACATGGAGATACTTTAAGAAAAAAACGATCCTCGGGTTTAAATTCCAAGGATCTTCGATGACGATCGGCTTAACTCTTTTGTCGAGCTTCTCTTTAGCAATGTCAACTTTTCCATTCGTCACCTCAACCAATTTCGGACCTTCTATAACCCGCTCTCCAACTTCGTTCCAACAAATAGGTGCTCTACAATTTCGGCCATACAAAAGCTCAAAAGGAGCCCCTTTAATACTTACATGCCAACTATTATTGTAAGCAAATTCAACTAAACACCAATACTCATACCAATTTCCCGTCCATTCCAAAGCGCACGATCTCAACATATCCTCCAGAGTCTGAATAGTACGTTTAGTCTGCCTATCTGTTTGAGGGTGAAAAGCGGTACTAAACTTAAGTCTTGTTCCCCAAGCATTCTGTAAACATTTCCAAAATCGTGAAGTGAAACGCGGATCCCTATCTGACATGATTGATGCAGGTGTGATATGTAACCGGATAATCTCTTGCTGAAAGTCTTTGCCAACTTGCTAACTGAGTACCCTTGATGTATAGGAAAAAAATAAGCCGACTTAGTCAACCGATCAACCACGACCCAAATTGCATCATTCTTCTTAAAGGTGCGAGGCAACCCTGCTACAAAGTCCATGGAGATTTGATCCCACTTCCAAGTTAGAATATCTAGAGGCTGAAGAAGACTACTTGTACGTTGATGTTCGATTTGAACTTGTTGACACGTTAAGCACTTTGCCACAAATCTAGCCACATCATGTTTCATACCATTCCACCAGAAATTCTACTTCAAGTCTCTCTACATCTTAGCAAAACCATGATGAATAGAAAAAGGAGAACTGTGTGCCTCAGTCGAAACAGCTTCTCGAAGAGAGGAATCGCCAGGAACACATAATATATTACCGTACCATATCACACCATGAGCGTCCACCCAAAATTCTGCATGCTTACCTTCTTTCAAATTTTCTAACACAAAACATAATTCGCCATCTTGCTTATAAGCTTTCTTGATCCTCAAAATTAGGTTAGGTTCAAACTTAAGGATATAACTTTCAAAACCACTAACACCTAATTCAACTTCTATGAGCTCCAAATCTTTGATAATCGTAGGCTTAATTTTAAGACAAACTGTAATTTCAAGGTTCTTTTTACAAAGTGCATCTGCTATCACATTAGCCTTGCCGGGATGATAATGAATATTTGTGTCATAATCCTTGAGAAGTTCCAACTAACTTTTTTTTGCCTCATATTTAACTCCTTAAGGTTAAAGATATATTTTAGAGTTTTGTGATCAGTAAAGATATCACAAGTTTCCCCATACAAATAATGCTTCTAAATCTTAAGAGCAAAAACCATTACTGCCAACTCCAAGTCATGTGTTGGATAATCCGCCTCATATGGTTTCAGTTGCCTCGATACATAAGCGATAACCTTTCCATGTTGCATAAGAACGCAACCAAGACCTTTCTTCAATGCATCACCATAAATTGGTACCCACCTATTCCAAAAAGGAAGAGTAAGTACGGGAGAAGAAACTAACTAATCTCCTTTTCAGATCTTCAAAACTCCTCTCTCGCTCTTTATTTTAGACAAATTTCTCTCATTTTCGCATAATTTTCGTTAAAGGTAAAGCAAGAAGTGAAAACCCTTTCACAAATCTTCGATAATACCATACAAGCCCCAAAAGCTTCTAACTTAAGCCACCATCATCGGTCTCGGCCATTTAGTGATAGCCTCGACCTTAGTAGGATCCATAGTAATACCATCGGCTGTTACGATATGACCTAAAATGCAACTTGCCCCAACCAAAAGTCACACTTCGAGACTTTTGTATAAAGCTAATTCTGACACAAGATTTCCAACACAATACAAAGATGATCTTCATGCTCCTCTCTAGTCTCTGAATATACCAAGATGTCATCAATCAACACTATGAAAAATTTGTCCAAGTACTCCTAGTGACTAAACGACATCAATGTGAAACTAATAGTGACCATAACGAGTGCGAAAGGCTGTTTTGGAAATGTCTTGCTTCTTTACGGGTAGCTGATAATAAACCTGCATCAGATCAATCTTTGAGAAAAACTTTGTACCTTGAAGTTGATCAAACAAATTGTCGATTCGTAATAGTGGATATGTGTTTCTAAACCTAATACGATTCAACTCCCTATTATCAATGCAGAACCTCATGCTAGCATCCTTCTTCTTCACAAATAAAATTGGTGCGCCCCACAGAGATACACTTGATCTAATAAAACCACCTTTGGGAAGTTCTTGTAGTTGATTTTTAGTTATTTCAATTCAACAAGTGCCATTCTGTACGGAGTTTTATAAATAGGTAAAACATCGTTTGAAACGACTATGATTCTGTCCCATAAAATTTTACAGTTCTAGAAACTTCTCGAGATGTCCTATGATCTCAATAAGTTCATGTTATATGATGTAACTATTATCACGTTGGCCAAGCGTCATAATACTTACATCACATACACATGTCTTTATTGCTATCATATTCTACCTCGAGTCATGACTAAAACAACCTATCAGCACCATACATCAACTCAACAGTCAATTCGATTTCACACACAGGTGGTAATCCTGTTAGTTCATCATGAAAATTCCAAACTATTGGATGACTCTTGACGCGAAGCCCATCTAACAAAGTGTCCTTAATTGATGTCAAAAATCCTTCACAACTATGATAACTTCACTTTCGAGCTTTGAGAGCATAGATGATCTTAATGGGTTTTTAGTGTAAATTTTTTTATTGACCTTTTTATTAAAGTGCACCCCACCACAAAATCAAATTGCCCCCCACGTTGAAGCCAAACAGTGTAAAAACCTTATATCTCTATCTTCATCTTTGTGTGAAAAACGATTTTTGTCAAGAATTTTTTTTGCCCCCGTCCTCTAACTTCCTGGTTCCGCCATTGTCAACAACTATATCTACAAGTCTCTACCCGCTTAGTAAAGTCTTTTCACTACACTTTGAATGTATATATGTACTTGTTTGGGTTTCTCGTAGATTTTCTGCAACGTCATATTGACATCATCATTACCACATATACAAAGACCATCACATTCTCTTACCCGTCAAACACTTCCTCTATAAGAATGTATTTTGATGAATCAAGTTTGTATTGATTCAAATTAAAGTTAGAGTTGTAAAGATTTTGAATTATAACAAAATAAACCCACTAAATATGTAAAAACTAAAAATTTTAAAAGGTAAATCAAAATGGATTTTGAATTAAATAGCAAATAATTTTAGAAAATTTGGTGAAATTAAATCATAAAAAAGTAGTTTAGAACATATTTTAATTTTAAAATAAATGTGATATTGTAGTTGAGCGATGACACATGTCACTTTAGAATGTGATTCTTTAATATTTATGAAAAATGAAATGAATAGTCAAAATTACACTTTTTTATCTTAATTTTTAATGAGACTTAAATTATAAATGTTTTATATAAAAGTATAGATAAGTATTAAAAAGAAAATGCTTGAATGAGAGGATGCATCAAAATGGCTCAAGCAAGGACAACTAATGTTTTAAGTAGGGTTCTAAAAGGCGCGTTAAGGTGACGTCAAGGCGCGAGGTGCGGCGTCTACGTTACGAAATAAACCAAAGCGGCGACTCTAGTCGTGGCGTGAGTTGAGGCGTGAAAAGACGGGCAAAGGCGTAAGGCGTTGTGAGTTTTTTTAAACGTTTTGAGGATTTTCTAATATTTGAGATTTGGACTTGGATTTACTAAATATTTTGGATTGAGACTTGAATTTAATAATATTTACCACTAATATAATTATAAAGTATGATATAAATCTATAAATATTTTTTACCGCCTTAAATCACCCTTCAAAAACGTCATGTCGCTACACGTTACGTTAAAACTTGAGGTTTGTGGAGAATTAACGGAACAAAAAGAGTGTACATAGAGACCGGTGTTGGAAGTAAAAAAAAATCCCTCTTTTTTTTTTCCATCACCCGCTCAAATATTTCACCTTTACCAAATCAAACCCCCAAAACCCGGCCAACACTCGTAATTAGGTTAATCACTTTGCATAAAAATGGTACTACTACATTTCTTCTTTACTTTTCAATTTCCATTCTTTAACTGAACCTTAATTTTCAAATTAGGTTAATCACTCCTTTTTATACAATTGTTAGTTTTTTCTGCTTCAATTAGGTTCATATGTATTTAGTATTTACTTTATTTTTGTGTAAACAATTGGTTTTATGGTTTATTAAAGGCAAACTAAGTAAAAAATATTCAGTTTTTTTTGGGTATTCCACTTCTTTTTTGTTTTCATTTTAAGTTTTCTTCCATTTTTTACTCTTCTAAGAGGGTGTTTATTTAAGCTTATATGTGATCTTATGAGCTTATTTGATTTCAGCTTATATTTCATAAGCCCATTTTTCTGGCTTATTTTGAGACTTGTGGGTTATTATATAAGTTTATATAAGACTATAAGTCTCAAAATAAACTGGAAAATTAGGACTTATGAAATATAAGCCGAAAACCAATAAGCTCATAAGCCCACATTTAAGCTTAAACAAACACCCCCTAAAGAGGTTATGTGGACTGAAGGTCACAGAAGAGGCCCGGGTTCAATTATGGCTGGGTAAACATGTTGGGGTGGCCACGTGAATACCTGTTTGGCTGGGGAGCCAACAAAGGCTCGATTTTCTCGGATTGCCTGAATAGGGATCTCTCTCTGTTTACCCGTTTTGGTTATTTAAAAGTTACTTGGCGTATGGCCTGTAGCATCGCCACAAAAGCTAATTTAACAAAATATCACTTTGATGTCTTTATCTGATATAAAAAATAAGTTGGGTACCCAAAAGTTAAATTTGCATATAGTTGAGTACCTTTTTACGCCATTTGCGCCATAATAGATTGTAAGTCATGTATGTATGTACTGTAGTAAGTTTATCTGTATATATATGTGTGTAACTTGGAATTTGGTAGAATATGCATAAATTGATACATTTTTACTTATCAAATGAAATTGCCAGTTTAAAATATGCATAAAATGTCATGTATATGTGTAGTACGGTTTGCCAATTGTTGAGAAAGTATTAAGTTAGATTAACTTTGAATTCTGTTTACTTGCTTTTTTAAGGACCCCGAAGTACAACCACGGAAAACGAGAGGAATCAATAAAATCAAAGATCTTCCCGCAGGTGAATCTGTAGATTTCAATCGATTTGGTCAAGCTATAGGTAACTACCAAAACCTTTTCGGAAAATACATAGGAAGTCGTACCCGGATGAATATTTCTATCCTCAAAGAGGATTGGAAGCATGTAACTAAAGAAGAGAAAGACTTGTTATGGCTGGACATCAAGGTATAATGTCGTCTGACTCTGAGACTGTTACTTGTGTTTTCATCTAATTAATCTATGTATTGGGTATTGACATATCGTTAGTACTTCTACTTAAACAGACACATTTTAGACTTCAAAATGATGATGCCAAAAAGCCTACGCTTGTATCGTGTGGCACTAAGTGGAAGTCATTTAAGACCACACTACGAGGTGAATACATGCTTAAGAATATATCTCCTATCAAGAAATGGACATTCATAAAGCCTCATGTGTGGAAAGAATTCTGCCGCATTGAAAATACACCTGAAAAACTGGTTTGTTTTGACTTCATGTTTTATTACTATAATATATATTTATTATACTGAGGTGTTTCTGATTCGTTTGTTACTCCCATTTGAAGAAACTGCGTGCAGAATTGATTGAACGAGCAAAACAACATATGAATCAGCCTCGGACTCGGTTAGGACCGAAAGGGTATCGTGGTTTTGAAGAAAAGTGGCAAGAGGAAAGAAATGACCCAAATAAGGCAACAGAACTCCATAAAATACCAGACCTTCGTGGGAGTAATTATTGTTTGGCTAGGGCTCCCCGCGACAAAGACGGGATTACGACGGTGCCTCCTGAACTAGTTAATGTTTCAAGGGACTTGGTAATTTAATTCCTTGTTTTTATAAGATTGTTATAGTTAGTCGTTGATAGTTGTTTCTGAATTAGCACTCCTTATAAATCATACTAATAATTAACAGACAAAAGCAAGTGAAAAGTTGTCTCAAGGGAATACTGAATCTCAAGCAGGAGTAGATCCTCTGATAATGGTGTTCGGACCGGAGCACGGGGGTCGCACCAGAGGGGTCGGGGGTGAAGTTGGATATAAAAAAGGCATAGAAGGATATGTTAGAAAAAAGAGGACCTTTAAACAACGACAGGATCCTGAAGAGATACATAATCAAGTGAATAAACAAGTGAAAGAAGTAGTTAAGTCAAGCGAGTTTTGGCAGGAAATGAGGGAGGAAATGAGAAAGGAAATGCGGGCTGAGTTTGCCGAGATGCTTGCAGCAAGGCAAGATGACGTTCAGACCCCTATTTCAAAAGCGCCGGCTAAGACTGCACCACCTCAACATCAACGAGGACCTTCCACCACAAGACCAGCCACACCGGTTGTGTCTACTATCGATCAGGTAAGCCTAAACCAATATAATTTGTGTATCGATCAGGTATTTATGAGGCCTTTCAACTTTTGTGGTGGTGTTTCTTGGTTTAAATTATTGTATAGTATGTAGGGAAACATAGATTGTTTTATTTGCTAGGTTTATCCCCTTTGTTCTTAATTTGGATAACAGACCTTTTTTTTGGGGCAATGTAGGTCATTGACCATCATTTTCTGCTATGCAGGTAACTTAATATCAGTTTTTGTACTGTAATGGAACTATCATTGAAGTGTCTCTAAATACTATGTAAATGATTGACACAAGGACTTGGATGACACAAAATGATAATTAGCAAAAGTTGATAGCTAACTGACATGCATAGCAAAAACAAGAACAGAGCAGTTGGTTACCCAAATTAGCATTCAAAGTTGTAGTTGGTTGTCATATCTTAACGCTTAACCTCAAATAAAAGCAGAACATATAGTTTAACACGTTGACATGTGGTAGAGCAAGTGTCACTTCTACCCATTTGTGGTTGTAAAAATTCTCCAACAAATAGTATCGCTTCAATCTTTTTAGTTTTTTTTGGATGTATTTAACCAAGGATTGTGATATATGCAAACCTAGTCTGCTTATGTTTCTCATATCGAAAGTTTTAATTATCATGCTTTAGTTGGTAATATTGATATAATCACGTTCAAGCTTCATTGATTATAACAAAAAGGAGGTACTCTTAGCTGTGAGTTCCAACTGACGGTTGTTAAACTTCACAATCTGGTGGACTTTCAACTTCACGAGAAAAAATAGTTTCACTGCATTTTCACTCACAAAATCAATGTTTAAATCATGGATCCTACACATATACAAGTCATATACTGTATTTTGTATTGTATACATGATATAACAACTTGTTACTTCAGGAAATGACATTTGTTGAGCCAGTCAGTGATGGTTCTAGAAAACCCCGAATTCTTTTAGCAGCAAGTGGAAGTGTAGATTGTATAAAGTTTGGGAGCCTCTGCAGTTGTTTCTCGGAGTGGGCAGATGTTAGAGCTGTTGCAACACAAGCGGCTTTACATTTTATCGATAAGACATCACTTCCAAAAGATATGATTCTTTATACTGATGAGGATGAATGGTCAACCTGGTCAAAAGTAGGAGATCCTGTGCTTCATGTTGAGCTTCGTCGATGGGCTGATGTAATGGTTATTGCCCCGTTGTCAGCAAATACCCTTGCCAAGGTAACATGTGATTAATAGTTAGACTGTGATTTCATTTCCATCATAAAAAGTACATTTGGGGTGTTTGGATGTGCGGTTTGACAGGTGATTATGTGACATAAATTATCTAAATTCCGAAATTGTTAGAATCTGCTATGTGCTTAAAGTTTTAATAATTAGACAATGAAGACGTTCGAGTGCATAGCAGATTCTAACTATTGCGAAATTCATATATTAAAACTTAAATTATCCATTTGGGTAATTAGTTTTATTGCACCTGGTATGAATTTATAAAAGAAAATTGATTATTGGACCCTTAAATAGTTAAAGAATCTAATTAATCGAAAGTTTCTTATAAAATCCATTAAAGTTGATTAGTACAGCTGTAAGTCGGAATAATTAGACCATATGGTCCTAAAAGAAAATTTATACAGCATGGAATCTTTCGTAAAACTAACTGTTGATGTATGCCTTGTACAATTAGACCATTGTGCATGTATATCTTAAACAAAATTTATCATTATGTTGAACTACAGATTGCTGGTGGACTGTGCGACAACTTGCTGACAAGCATCGTTCGAGCGTGGGATTATGGAAAACCAATATTTGTGGCTCCGGCAATGAACACATTTATGTGGTCAAATCCTTTAACAGAAAAGCATTTCATGTCAATAGATGAACTTGGAATCACTCTGTTACCACCTGTCTCAAAAAAGCTTGCTTGTGGGGATTCCGGGACCGGTGCAATGGCTGATCCATTAGACATCTTTTCATGTATAAAACTCTTCTTAGAGTTGCACCCACATGAGGGTACAAGTTACAGTTAATGATCTTTGTATTAATTTTCAGGTTGTTGGATTATTAGACTAGTGTGACTGTGTTGGGCCTTTTTGTAACCATGCTAAGAGCAATGACTCATTCACTTATTAATGTGTCTATTTGGACTCTGTTTCATGTGAACCAGGTGTGATATTTTTTTCTTACCAAAATGAGAGCATGTCAAACTGGGTTGAACTTATAAGCTTCATGCCGCTCTATTAGTGTAGAGCTAAAGACTTTCCTTTGTTATCAAACCAATCTCTTATATAATCTATAGAGTTAATTGCATAAATCGTCTTTGTGATTTGTTAGGTTGTTAGGTTTAACGAAATTAGTCCCTCGAAAGAAAATCTAACGGATCCCCTCCCTATGGTTCTGACTCGTATCGGGTTTGGTCCCTTGACCACTAACTCCTTTAGGTTGACCGTTAATTGCTGGCTTAAATGGTAGAAATGACTTAAATACCCTCATAAGAGTTTCCTAAATGGTTCATGTGGTTTGTTGCGTTAAATTTTTTTTTTAAATTTTTTTGTTATTAATTAATTTCTTTTTAATTTTTGATTTTTTTACGCTTATTTACCGTATTTTTTTACTTTGTTTTACATTTTTGAACGTTTTCATCGGTTTTGAACATTTTTATACGGTTTTCATCCATTTTTGTACTTTTTAGAACGTTTTTTACGTTTCTCCGAGTTTTTGAACTTTTTTGCACGTTTTCATTCGTTTTTTAACGTTTTTATACGTTTTTCGTCCGTTTTTGTACGTTTTCGTATGTTTTTTATGTTTTTCCAAGTTTTTGTACGTTTTGTCCGTTTTCATACGCTTTCATACGTTTTCATCCGTTTTTATCAGTTTTCATACGTACAACAACTTAGAAACACGAAAAACGTATAAATAAAATCGGTTCAAGTATAAATAAAACGTTAAAAAAATGTTTAAAATGTATAAATAAAATCGGTTCAAGTATAAATAAAACGTAAAAAAAAAGTATAAAAACGTACATACAAAAAGCGTTAAAAACGTATAAATAAAATCGGTTCAAGTATAAATAAAATGTAAAAAAAACGTATAAAAAACGTTAAAAAAGCGTGTAAATAAAATACGTTCAAGTATAAATAAAACGTTAAAAAAAGCGGCTCAAGTATTAAAAAACGTGTAAATAAAAAGCATAAGAAAACATACGTACAAAAAAACGTATAAATAAAATCTGTTCAAGTATAAATAAAACGTTAAAAAACGTCTCAAACTAACGAAAAAATGGGTCAAGGGACCAAACCTGATACGGGTCAGAAACACAGGGAGAGGATCCGTTAGATTTTCTTTTGAGGACAAATTTCATTAAACCCGACAAAGCACATGGACGATTTATGCAATATCTATATATCTATATACTATCTAAAATGGAAAAAGCTACAAACTTTGAAAGTGAAAAAAATTAATTAATCTATTTATGGAAACTATAATCAATGTTTTGGAAACTAGGTCTCTAATCGACCCGGTCGAGTTACCGGGTCAGCCAGTTCGGCCAACGGGTCAACTCAGTCTTCCACAGGGTCAAACCGGGTTTCGAAAATATAAAAACTGGTTTAATTTGACCATTTTTCTAAACATTATGTTTAATCCCAAATCCTCAAACTGTTACTATTTTTCGTTTATAACGCATAAATTTTTTTTATCACTACAATTATTTGCCGCTATAAAAATCCCGTTGCTATGCGCGAGTACTCGTCTAGTAAGAGAACATACAAAATGGCAAATGATTTGCACACTTTTAATATTCATTGGCACACTCCAAAGTATACAGTAGACAATTGTACTTTAAGTAAAACATGTTTTAACTGCTTATACAATAAAGTGTTCCAATAAATATATGAAGTGTGCAAATCATTCTCATACAAAATGGACAATCTAATTTTTAAGCATAGACTTATGGATTGTCATAATAATTTTCAAAGTTACTGAAATATTGTTACCCGCTATATAACCTACACGGATTTCAGTTTTGAAATATTATTACCCATTATTACACGCACAAGTTATAGTAATCAAGTAATAAACAAAATTAAAACCAAGACAGTCAATGTAATTGAGGTGATTATGAATGCGTTAAAATAGAGTAGGATTTGTCAAGAAGATATCGAATTGCTGAGTGGAATGAACTTTCACTGGTGAGTATAAGCGGTAAAAAAACATCCTACACAAAGATGGTACGAGACTTTTGCCATCTTTCTTAACCATTTTTACAGCCAAAATATTAGGTTAATAAGCTCATTTCTATGTAGTTAAAAAGACAACTATTTTTTTTGGTGAAAAAGGGTGAAATATATATTAATGACCAACAACATATAGCACTTGAAAAATGGAATTGAATACACCCCAATCCATAATACTCAACCAATACAATCAATCTAAAAACAACAAAGAAAGCCATGTCAAACAACATTATATGCCTGACAAACTAACAAATATCTCTGATGAGCAAAACACAGGCAACAACAACATGCCTTCCAGATTCACCCTTAATTCACCAACCATAACTTCATGACTATATTTCCCCACTGCCATGTCCTCCTGAGCATTCAACCAGCAACCACAATACAAAAGAAGACATACCAGAAGGCCTCATCATGTAAGTTATAGCTCTCATACTCTTCTCTGATGGGCTATACCTAACAGATTACATTTCCTACATATATTCCTTCAACTCAAATGATAGAAGCTACATTGTTAGTACAAAAGATGTTATGGGTTGAAAGGGTAGATCTAGGGTGATTATTGGGTTGGGTCAATGATGAGATCTTGTACTAAACCAAGCAATGTGACGATCTCCTGCACAATTATAGGTAAACCATTAGTCTTATCGTGGGGACGGACCCTACGATTAAACTCCGGCGTAAGAGTAAGTATACATGTTTGTCAGAGAATGTCAGAGTATGTGTGTGTGAAATATGATCAGAAAATCATACCTTGTGGGGTGTCGGAGTACCCTTTTTTATAGGTGAGTCCAATATTAGGCTTTCCTAATATTTCGCTTTTTTTTGTTAGTGGATCGAAGTGAGACCCTCGTCAGGCAAAGATCCACTTATAATCGCGACTTGCGGACTTGGGCTTCCCTAGCGGACTTTCGCTGTCTTGCAAAAGTGTCCTCTGGAAGCCTTTCGTCCGTCTTGCTGCCTCCGGACTGTAGCCAGTTGGTCTGGGCTTAGTTTTGGTCCATTGTGCCTTGTGATCATTTTATTGGGCTTGGGCCCATGCACGACTTATGTAGTCAAGGCCCAAAGGCCTGCTCTACATGTTATACATTATCATACATCCTCTCTAAACAGAGAGGAGAAGGAACAGACAGGCATCATCAGCAGGGAACACACACCCTCAGAAAGAACCCAACCTTACCTCCAATGACAAAATAGGGCTAAGACCAAGCAGAGACGAACTGAATTCTCAAACGCACCTTAAAATTGTTCACCAAGATCACTTACCCTTCACACTTAGGAAACCTACTTTATGAGAAAATCAATCCCCAACAACTAGAGTCAAATATACAGGACTCTAGTTACCTAACAAAGGCCTACTAGAGCTTGTACACAGACCATAACAAGAAAGGACCTGACTTCCCAAGATACAAGGCCATCTAATGTAGTGATCTCAAGATTCTCAAATCCTCCAAGGTAGAGAATAAGAGAGAATGTATATAACCCATATATTGCAAGAATCATGACTTTCAATCCTGCAAAAAGAATCCAACTCAATTCTGGGAGGATAAAATAGATACCCAAACACTCCTTACAAGGCACATAATACCAGGTTACTTCATCTCAGCAATCTAATTGCCTTTATCCCACTTTAAACTCCATCTATTAGCAACTATCAAGACAGCATAAGACTTCTTAACCTTCAAGCATTTCAACATATCACCCACATTGTTCTCAATACACCCAGCCAAATCATCTTCTGTCCTAGAGCAATTTTGAAACATCCTCTTGTTTCTTTCATTCCTAATATAATAAACAGATGCTGAAAGGATGAGTCTATCAATAATTTGATGAATATTATTCTTGAAGGCTTGGTTACCTAACATACTCACAATATTTTGCATAATGTGTCCACTTCTGTATAAACTGCTTTTAGTCTGAATCCTTTTCCACACTCCAAGAGAGTAAAATAAGTGGCTATGACTATCAGCCACAGACTTACAAAGAGTACATTTCAGGTCATCCCCTTGCCGCCACACCATAATTCTGTCTTGAGTGAGCAATTTACCTTGAACTGCCATCTACAATATAAAAGCTTGCTTAGGATTGCATTGGGAATACCAAACCACATGACACAATTCCACTCTAGGCCACACCTCTCTCAGACTCAGCCAAGCAACCTGTATAGAGAAATCAACCTCCTTGTTTTCTGCATTTATCCACTTCACATTATCTTTGCAATCTCTGAATGTAGGAGTACTAATTTGGTTAAGACTAGGATATAAAGTAGTCCATTCATCAGGCTAATCCCATTTGTTATTAATGACACCATCCCTGACAATTTCATTGCCTTTGAACGTTGCCTCAAACATAGCTCTTTTTAGGATATGATTGATAAGTGGACCACTACTACACCACTTATCATACCACAGAGAAGTGTTCTTCCCATCACCCACTTTATGGATAACAAAAGGCCTTATTTTATCTCTTAATTCTAACATATATTTCCATCCCTAACTATCAGAATTAACAGGCCCAATACCCCAAAAATTCCTTCCTTTAAGTTTAACTGTATTGACCCATTTGACCCACATGGATTCCTTATCAGCAATAATCTTCCACACATGAGTTATAAGCATAACCTCATTCCACTTTTTTAAAGGTTTTATTCCAAGACCACCCTGATCCTTAGGCCCACATACCAAACTCCATGCTACTCTAGCCTTCCCCTTAGCAGAATCACCAGCATTCCATAAGAACATTTTAAGCAATTTATCAAGATCTTTAAACACAAAACTAAGAATCATATGAACTGAAGCACAATACTGTTGCATTGAAGACAAGACAGAATCAAGATCCTCCCTGCATAAGATAGAAGCATGTTTCTCCAAGAGTTAATTCTCTTTTCAACATTCTCAATAAGATATTTGCAGTCATTTACTCCAAGCCTTTTTGCAACCAGAAGGACACCCAAATATTTCATAGGTAAGCTTCCACATTTAAATGGGAGCACTTGCAAAAGTTCTCTCTTCATACCTTCATTTATACTTTCAAAAAATATAGTACTTTTATTTAAATTTGGGAATAAGCCTGATACACTGCTGAACATATCCAAAGCTTTCTTCACCACTCCAAGGGATTCAGTGTCTCCATTACATAAAATCAACAGGTCATCTACAAAACACATATGAGTAAGCTGCATCTCTTTACACCCATAGTGATATTTGAAGTTCCCTGATTCTCTGATCTCTTTGGCTAAAATCATATTGAAAACCTCCATTACAAGTGTAAGCAGGTAAGGAGAAATTGGATCTCCTTGCCTCAATCCTCTTCCTCCCTTGAAATAACCACATGTCTCACCATTAACACATAAAGAGAAAGATGTAGAAGTAATACAATAATCCATTTCACCATAGTCTCATGGAATCCTACCTGAATTAACACTTACTTAAGAAATTCCCGGCTAACAGTGTCATAAGCCTTCTGTATATCAATTTTCATAGCACATCTTTTAGCCCCTTGTTTCCTCTTATATCCCTTAAGCAGTTCTTGAGTGATGATGATATTATCCTGAATGTGTCTCCCTGGGATAAAAGCACTCTAATTAAGACTAACTACCTTGCTAAGACCATTTTTGATTCTATTAGTCAGAATTTTACCAATGCACTTATACAGTACATTGCAACAATCGGATACTTTATCCGGAGTATCTATTTTAGGAACCAATGCTATGAGGGTTGCATTGACTTCTCCCAACATCTTACCCTTTATCAGGAGTAAAAAGACAACTATTTACTTTTTTTCTTAAAGTTTTAAGGCAATATGTTTAAGTTACTAAACATCATTTTTGGTCCTATATGGTTGAAAAGTTTGGTTCTTGCAGTATAATGGTTGGGGACATGGAGTTTAAAGGTGTGGAGGTCACGGGTTTAAATTATGGGCCCATATTATATTAGTCATTTTATTACACAATTAACCTCTTTCATATTTGTCGTCGAGGCCGTTAGACGTTTGGTTACCCTTTTTTCTTTCCTCGAGTTGAAAAGTTTGTCAAGACGATGTTGAATTGATACATGAAATGAACTTTCAGTAGTGAGCATAAACGAATTGATGAATGGAATAATGAACTTTGAAAACAGAAATAAACAAAATTCTGATAACGGAAGAAAGAAATCCAAAAAATCATAGGTTGAAGAATAAGAAGGTATGAGCAAGACGTACCTTCATTCTTAACCATTGATTTATGAATGTGGCATGTTTTGCAGATATATACATGCTTTGAGTTTCAATTTGCTTCTATGTGGGACAAAGTAATTAAGACCTTCATATATCCTTTTTTTTATGACATACTTATATAGGAAGCACACCGGCAACAAAAAGCGTATTCTTATTTAACCAAGTCTTGAGCTCTGTTAGAAGATGGAAGTCGATCGTATAATTGGTCCTTGCCCTCATATAAAAAGAATCACAACAAACATATATGAGACAGTTTATGATATGAAGTTTTTTTTCTTTGATTAGTCGATTCTTTTTTTATTTGTTTTAATACCACGCCAACAAATACTCAAATGAAAGTTCAATCTTCACCAATTCTTGTTGCCCATGTTCTTTTTCCTCTTTTTATTCCGGTTTTAGATTCATACAAGGATCAAACTAATCATTAAAATGCCGAGCCAACATGACCTATCTATGCTACATACAAAGAGATAATACATTTGCTTAAAAACTTACAAATTAAGTAATGTAGTTAGACCAAAATACTCTTACTTATAAAATGTACGAGATTTCTGCCATCTTTCTTAACTAGTTTTACAACCAATATAAGGCTAAACGTAGTGGTGACCGCATAAGACACCGCCACGTCAGCGCCAACTTAGCTTTTTCTCTCCTAGACCACACAGTGACCAAACACCCGTAGTGGTGACCGCACAGACGACCGAACAAAATTTAAAAAAAAAAAAAAACATTACATTAATAATTAAACATTACAAACTAAAATACGAAAATAAAAATACACGGAAGAAAGACGGAAAAAAAATTACGGAAGATAAAAAATTACAGTAAATTAGTTTGCATTTGTTCGATGCCAAATGTGTTCCACTAGATCGGCTTTAAGATTAAGATGAGTTTCTTCGTCGTGTATTTCTCTGATAACTCATAGCCTATCTTGTGCCGATCTTACGGGATCATCTTCACGATGTTGTTCCTCCGGATAAAAGTCGGGAAAGATTGCCTTTCCTTTTTCTTTGCGAATCATATTATGTAATATGATGCAAGTGTACATCAAATGCGTAATCCTTTTAAGACTCCTAGACCGTGCAGGAGTTCTTACGATAGCCCATTTTTTCTTTAGCACGCCAAACGCTCGTTCCACATCTTTTCTTGCTGCTTCATGCGCTTGCTTATATCTTATTCGCTTTCTCTCATGTTGACCATCGGCTGCGAAATAGGACTTCTTAAGCACAGCCCATTCTAATTTATCCCGTCAAGTAAGATAATATTCCCCATTTATAGTCACGTCGTTAGCACAAATGAAACCTCTGTAGCTTTTCCTACTTTTATGAACATTAAAAAGGGGGATTGACGTAAAATGTTAACGTCATTGTTCGAACCTGCAACACCAAAGAAGGCGTGTCAAATCATAATCTTGTGAGGCACCGCTTTCTAACAAGTAAATGGCTCTGACCAGAAGTCACCTCCTACTGATTGTGCAGATATGGCTTGTGGACATTGAGCCCACAGCCATTTTGTACAGTCTATGCTGCCTATCATACCAGGAAACCCATGTTTGTTCTCGTGAAAAGCGTAGAGTTTTTCGACGTCAGTTTGCGTAGGCCTTCGCAAATACTCCTCGCCATATAACTCTATAACCCCATTACAGAAATGCATTAAACAATCACGAGAAGTTTTTTCACCAATTTGTAAATATTCGTCTAGAGAATCTGGAACGGCAGCTTATGCTAGTTGGCGAATCGCGGAGGTACACTTTACTAAAGCAGACATGCCAGCTTTTCCAACAGCATCACACCCTTCTTGAAAATAAGGGCAGTTAGCAGACAAATCTCGAACAATGCGGGTGAACAACGATCGGTTCATTCAGAATCGTTTACGAAATAAATAGGCGTTGTAAAATGGTTTTTTAGCAAAGTAAGCTAGCACTAGACGGTCATGAGCACCGTAACGATCTCTAACCATATGGCTTCATTGGTATTTTTGGATTGTAGGAGTAGATGCTTGAATAACCAAAACAGTGTCTATTAAAAAACCGGAGAGTAAACTATTCACTTCCGTTTCATCATCCGTATCATCGAAAAATAAGCACTCAGAATTAATTTGAGACATATTGTTTGTAGTGTGTGTTTTTGATAAAAAGTGTATATGTCTCAAATCGCATGTGAATTTACAAATTCATAAATCCAAAAACACACATATACATAAATCGCATGTGAATTTACAAAATCGCATGTGAATTTACAAAATCGCACATAGTGAATTTGAGACATATTGTTTGTGGTGTGTGTTTTATGAAATCACATGTGATTCTGCTACAAATCACATGTGATTTTTCCAGACGTAACTAAAAAAAATCAATTTCATATACTTTTGACCATTTTTTAGCGTTAAAATTTTCGCGAAGAAAAATTACACGTGATTTGTAAAATCACATGTGATTTGTTGTTTTTAAAAATCACGTGCTATTCATAAATCGCATGTGATTTCACAAATTCACTTATGATTTTTAAAGTAATAAATCACGTGTGATTTCATAAATTCATAAATCGCATGTGAATTTACAAATTTACGTGTGATTTTTCATGAATCACATGTGATTTTTCGAATCACGTGAGATTTTTCTAATCACGTGTGATTTTTTCTAGACGAAAATTAAAAAAAAAAGTTCGTCGAAAGTATATAAAAGTGTCCGTCTATAGAAAGATAATTTAAGTATCTTCGCGATGGTATAAATAAATTTACGTAACGATTAGCGGTTTGAGAGATATGTTAATTTTAAAAAATAGGATGAAAGTGAGTTTTTTAATTAAATAAACATAGGATTTAATATAAGCCGTTAGATGAAAATAAAATGGATGGATAAGATTGAATAATTTGTTCTTTAACTGGACATTGTTCTTTATAGATATTTTCTCTTAAAACAACATGTTAAGTTATTGTATACTGTATCATTTTTGGTCGTATATAGTTAAAAGTTTGGTTCTCGCATTAGTAGTCTAATGGTTGACAACATGGAGCTCAAAGGTGGAGGTCATGGGTTTGAATTATGGCCCCGTATCCTTTAGTCGTTTCATTACGCAATTCACCTTTCCCATGTTGGTCGTGTGACCTGTCAGTGGAGGCCGTCAGACGTTCGGTTACCCTTTTTCTTTCCTTGAGTTGAAAAGTTTTTCAAGAAGATGTTAAATTGATAAATAGAATGAACTTTCAGTAGTGAACATAAACGAATTGATGAATGGAATGAACTTCAGAAAAGAAAAAGTCATACTACTCCATGAAAAAAAAAATATGAACTGATTAATGGAACCAACTACAGAAAATAGAAATAAATTTGAAAAAAAACAATCGACTAAAGAAGAAAGTATGAGGCAAGACTATACTTTTTCATTTAATAAATGGTTAATCATTTTGGTAAGTTTTTCCGGATATATAATTACTTTGAGTTTTAATTTGCTTCTATGTGGGACAAAGTAAAACCTCCATATATCATTTTTCTCTTGTTCTTAAGATTCACAAAAGTAATTTGTTTGTTGTATTATGAAAAATTCTTCAACATATCAAAATACATACGAATATATATAGCATATTAATCATTACAGTGTATAGGAAGCATATCGGAAACAAAAAGCGTATTCTTATTTAACCAAGTGTTGAGCTCTGCTAGAAGATGGAAGCCGATTCCTTGCCCTCATAAAAAGAATCACAACGCTCACGTTGCATATGCAAGATTCAGTTGATGATATCAAGCTTTTTTTCTCTTCTTCGTCAATTCAATCAACTTTTAGCTTTTTTGGTTCAGTCAATTATATTATTTTTAGTTGTTTTAATGAAACAACGCCGTCAAAGACGCAAGTTTGGAGAATTACCTCAACAGTGGGGTGTTCTTAATACCAAGCTAACTAACATGTGTTTCGAGCAGATTTAAGTTTAATAAGTATTTCTGTTGATACGAATTGTGTCATAAAACGCGAGCTTTGTAAGATATAAGTATTAAAAGTTTGTTTAGCTGTTCTACGGCATTTTTTTTCGTTAAATTATTGAATGTATGACATATCACATTTTTTTTAACTGAATAACGCATTGAAAACAGAAAATACTATCACAAGATCTTTATAAACATGAACAAAGACCATGTGGAGTTAAATACAAGGACATGGGTTGTCTTAAATGATCACCATTTATACATTTCAGTACATATTCCAATCTACACACAAACTTATATATACAATTATACGATTTTGAAATAACCATGTATTCACTATCGTACATAGAGGTACAGTTTTCTTGCATTTTAGACATTTCATGATTTAAGTTTGTTGAAGAAGAACAAGAAAGTGGCGGAGATAATGATAATGATAATGACTTTGTCACGGCTAAAACGAGATTGTACATAAATGGAGCTAATGGGCAATTCGGCATGGGGTACTTGTCACTAGTTATAACTTATTGGATCATTTAATTGTATCGACATAAGTAGTGACATTTCTGAGCAAAAAGAAGGATCAAATTGCTTCAGATTGTAATCGCCATTGTCGTATTAAATGAAATAAGTTACTTACCATGTTGCCCCAAATTTGGAATAGCGGGACACTCAACAATTCAACATGCATGGTGATAGGTACCATAACGTAGTCACATAATATTGTTGGCATCGTGATAATTGTCCACTTATTAAGCTAGCACATTATAAAGTTTGTTTGACTTATCGTTTTCATAGACAAAAGTGTGTAATGATCTACGTATAGTTAATGATGCACAAATCATTCAAGAAACTTATCAGCTTGTTTAGAATATAACAAGTGAGTATCTTATGAAAGAACCAGATTAGTACTGTATTAGTACAAAATTCGAGGGTGTTATTGAGGATTGGCCGGAACAAGAAGGGGACGGGGATTCCATGATAGCCTCGGATGTAAGAGTAAGATTCCAAAGAGAGAAAGTAAGATGTGTGTGTATTCTTAGCCCGAGAGATCTTACATTTGGCGGTGTTTTGCCTTCGTATTTATAGGGAGGTTATTTTGTCGTGTTCTGGAGATCACAGGATGCGGATGGGTTCTATAGGATGTAGTCATGCCATTTAACTCGATTTGTGCTTCGTCATTCGTGCTTCATGATTTGAGAATGCGGCCCTCGGTTGGCGAGTCGCGTCTTTCCCTACTTTCGCATGCATATGTGTATTCCGTGACCCCAAGTTATATACTTTACCCTTTTAGGTTGGATGGTAGACTTCTTCAAGCTTAGGGTTTCACCAGTCACGAGGTCGGTCTGGATTTTATAACCTTCCGCGGATACCCCTTAGCTCCAGTCATCTAGAGTTCTGATTCCGCTATGGTTATCCTTCCGTATCGGACCTGTCCCTTATTCTATTGTGGGATCCGGACCTCTTTCAAGGCCGGGAGTATCATCCGCGTCTACCTAGTCGCATTCTCTTATTTCGTTCTAGTTCCGCACTCTTTGCGTCCAAGGATGCACTATACGTGAATCATTTTAAAATCTGTCAATTACAATACGTGACTAATAATGTCATTCCTATATCATTGACCACATAATAAATTCAAATTTCAGGTAAACATAACTACACAACAAATCAATAATGTAATACAATATGGGCTGATGACGTATAATATGAGCACCAAGCTTACTGGGCTTAGTTCATAATATACGCATATGGGCCCAGGCCCAATACAACAAATAGCCGGACTGTTAAGTTTGACAAGGGTCATGCTCCGGATATTCCAAAGACGCACGTGAGTATCTTCAAAGCCGCACCTGTTGCATCTTCGCGGACAAACACTGACCGCGGAAGAACACTCGCGTCCGCAAACACGATTACACGTGGACCCTTGCCCGACAAGGGACCCACTCCGGCCACCAACAGTTACAAGCGAAATACTAGGGAACCCTAGTATTGGGCTTGCCTATAAATAGGGGTCATTTCACACCCCAAAGAGGTACATTCTGTCTAATCATTAATACACACACATACTCTGACATTCTCTGACAAACATGTATACTTACTCTCACGCCGGAGCTTAATCGCGGGGTCCGCCCTGCGATAAGGCTAACGGTTTACTCTCATTTGTGCAGATTATCTCTTCATCACTTGGATTAGTGCAAGATCTACGTCACAACCCATTTATTGGCTCAGCCCAATAAATGATATAGACTCTAGTTCCGCACTCTTTGCGTCCAAGGATGCACTATACGCGAATCATTTTAAAATCTGTCAATTACAATACGTGACTAATAATGTCATTCCTATATCATTGACCACATAATAAATTCAAATTTGAGGTAAACATAACTACACAACAAATCAATAATGTAATACAATATGGGCAAAATTGGACCATATGATAACCGACTAATTAATAACCGACTAATTAATAACCGACTATGATGGTCGAGGACCATAACATTTAAAGTTTGTAACAAGTTTTATCAACCAACTTTCATGATCCATATTTATTACTCTCGATATTAAATGAAGGGCCGTAAAAGTAAAAACAAACATCTATAAATGGAAAAATGGTAACTGCAGGTTCTATACGGTTGAATATTTGAATATGTTCTAATTTTTATTATTGTGACCTGTAGGGTACATGAGTATGAGTATTGTGGCGGTAGATATCGTGTGATTGAAGTCCAGAGTATCAATAAAATAATATTGACGAGCTGATTAATCAGAGAAGAACAAAAAGAAAATGATTCTGGCTAGTACGGTTCATCCGTTTTTACTGGTTCCAAGCGGTCCCATCCGGTTCGCTTTCAGGACGGCTTTTATTGGTATAGCTGAACTGGTGACGACTCTGGTTCCCGGTTGAACCCGTTGGTCCAGTCCGGTCCGGTTTTCAAAACCATATGTACCATCAATATGTTAGCATATAAATTGTATGAAGTTTTGTATGTTTTATTAGTTTGTACTGTATGTATAATAATAACATGTATTTTTCATTTTAGGGTGTTTTAAAACTAATATTAATTAGTATGTTTAATTAGTTTATATTTTGTGTTTTAAGTGTTGTAATGCTTAAATTTTCAATTTCTTGATTGGTTTGTAACATGTTCCTTTACTTGTATTGCTTAAATTTAACTTTACGGATTTTTGTATACTATGTTTATTTAACTTGTATGCTTAACTTTAAGAGCCCTAGGTATGGTAACGCCACCACCGGCGTTATGCCTAGGTGGCAGTGGCGTTGGTGGCGTTACCATACCGCCTAACTGCGTTGGCCAACGCCATTGGTCTCGGCGTCGAGCCACCAACGCGCGTTGGTGGTGATTATTTAAAAAAAAGTTTCAAAAACCCCCTCGCATGTTTAACGTCTGGTGGTTTGAGGTTTCTGTATTTTGATTCAAAGAGAAACAAGAAAGAGTGAGATAAATTTAGGATTCAATTTAGGTTTCTGTGTTTTGAAAGAGATGAAATAAGACGAGAGGTGTGGGTTTGAAAGAGATGAAATGAGATGAGAGAGGCGTGACTAAATTTAGGGTTACATACTAGTATAGTTTGACATTTTGGGCTTTATTTGTCAAAATTTAAATCATTTGGGCTTCACTTATTTGTATTAAAACTTATATATGTTAGTTTTAATCATTTTGGGCTTCACTTATATTAAATGTTAGTTTTATTTTAGCATGTTTTTTAATTTTCATATGTTTTTTTCGAATGTTTTTTTTAAGTATTTGTAATGTGTAATATTGTTTAATGGATAAAGTATTTTAGTTTGTATAGGTGGTGTTATGAAAAAATAAAATGGTGGTCCTGAAAAGTGGTGTTAATGGTGTTATGATTACCTGGGTTTTTTGGGTGTTGATGTTATGGTGTTAAAACTGATGTGGCGCTGATGTGTCGGTGTTAATGGTGTTACGATACCTAGCCCAAGTTTAAGGAACTTGTTATGATATTTAATTTGAAGTTGTAATAATCGGTTACGTAACATTTATTCTAATCGTAGTTGTAACATTATGATTTTCTTTTCATGATTGTCAAATTCACAAAGTATTAAACGATGTTCAGCTGTCACATTAATCTTTCAGTTAGAAGTTAGTATTAAACGCATACCATTTAAAAAAAAACCTTTATTTTATTGGATTATATAAACAAATATCACTTTTTGATTTTTGTAGATGATACCATTTTATAAAAATATGAAAGTGTAAAAAGTGTTAAGCTAGTAGTCTAGTGATTCCTTCGTCCCTAAATAAGTGTCCACTATTGACTTTCGAAGTCAATCTTCTTCAACTTTGACCTTAAATTATTTTGTTTTTGTTATATAATACTTTGATGAAAATCATACTAATGAAAATACATTTAAAATTCAATCCATTCATATATTTTGCATCAAGTATAATATAAAGCAATCAAAATAATTTAAAGTCAAAGTTGAAGGAAAATGACTTTGAAAATTAATAGTGGATATTTATTTAAGGACGGAGGAAGTAGTATTATAGATGGTTTTAAGCTAGTACTTATGATATTGACCAATTGTCAACTTTGACCATGGTTCACCATGGTGGGTAAAACAGTCTTTTACTCCAACTTCCAACTCTCAACTCCCAACTATATAAATCAAGTATCATGCTAGTAAAAGCCCACTGCATATGTAACACAAAAACAACACATAATTATTTTGCACCAAACTAGTAAATTTACTAACATGCCAATTTCTAACACCATCGTCACCGCCACCGTCATCATCCTCCTCCTCATTACTCTCACCACTGCCGCCACTCCGGCGTCCTTTAAAAAAATCTACGCGTTTGGAGACTCGTACACCGACACAGGAAACACGGCGTCAGGAACAGGCCCTAACGCCTTCATACACGTCTCAAACCTCCCATATGGTCGTACATTCTTCCACCACCCCACAAATCGTTACTCTGATGGCCGTCTAGTCATTGACTTTGTAACCGAATCACTCTCATTACCTTACTTACCACCTTACCTTAACAAAAATGCCAACACTTCATTTGGTGTCAATTATGCTGTTGCAGGGGCCACTGCGATTCGACATGCTTTTTTTGTTAAGAATAATCTTACGTTTGATATAACACCTCAGTCGTTACAAACACAGCTTTATTGGTTTAATAAAACGTTACAAGAGCATAAATGTAGAAGTGAGATATCCACACCTGAAGAGTGTGCAGCCGTGTTTCGTGATTCGTTGGTTTGGGTTGGTGAGATCGGGGCTAATGACTATGCGTACACTGTTGGATCGACGGTTAGCAGTGATACTATTAAAAAGCGTGCAACTCGTAGTGTGACAGAGTTTATAGAGGTAAATTATTTGGTCTCGTTGCCTTTTCAAGTTTAAACAGGAGACAATAACTATGTGAATAGGCCACACAATTTCAATACACATGACCCACATTAAACACATGTTTATGGTATGTTATGTAAAAGTAGTTGGATCTGCTCGTTGTTGTAGCAGCCAACTAAGCATAGGTAAAAAGTGTAAGACTGCATAAAATGCAGTAATGCACACACATAAGAAGCCAAATAAAGACCAATTAATTAGCATATGTTAGTGAAATCAGGTTGTAGTCGAGCAGCAGACCACTTTTCTCATAGACTACTTCTGGTAAGTTTTAAAAAACGAGTCAAGCTCGAGCTTGAAATTTAAAGCTCGATCGAGCTCGAGTAAGGTTCCGAGCCCAAGTTTTAGTCGTCAAATTGAGCTCGAGTTTGGTAATACTCGACCCTAATCATTTTTTTTAGAACGGCAACTAACTGTCTCACACTATATATACAACAAATCTATCTCTCATGTCCTAGCAGGACTTGAACCCGAGCTTCTCACACAATAAGGGTACCATTGCAATCTCTTGGCACAGTGGTATGTGAGTGACCCATTAACCTAGAGGTTGTGGGTTCAAGTCTCATTGGAGACATGTGAGATAAAATTTGTGAGATAGGTCGTCGAGGTTGTAAAAGTTTGTGGTTCTAAAAAAAATTATTTGTAAGAAGTCTCTCTAGGTATTTTAGAAGTGAGTATTTATCAAAATCTTATCTCCTTCATGTTAAAAGTTTACACATTGACATTGTATTAAAATTTCTGTTTTACTAGGTATTACTCAACAAAGGAGCGAAATACATGGTGGTTCAAGGTCTCCCCGCCACTGGTTGCCTAACACTCGCTATGTACCTTTCGCCTGAGAATGACCGTGATGACATGGGCTGTGTCGCCAGCGTCAACAACCAAAGCTACATCCATAACAACATCCTCCAAACAAACATCCAAAACTTACGAAGAAAGTACCCAAAAGCCATCATTGTCTATGCAGATTACTGGAAAGCTTATAATTACATCATCAAGAACGCACCCAAACTCGGGTTTCATGAACTTTACAAAGTATGCTGTGGGTCTAGTGGAGGACCTTACAACTTTGACTTGTTCACTACTTGTGGGTCACAAAATTCAAGCTCGTGTCAAGACCCTTCTCAATACATCAACTGGGACGGGGTTCACCTTACGGAGGCCATGTATAAAGTAGTTTCTGGGTTATTTCTTAAAGGTCCTTATGCTGATCCGCCATTTAAATACTTGTTGAGAAGCAAACAAATATCGGGCTAGATGAAAATGGCTGCCCTTTTTGACATTTTTAGTTTGTATTCGCTGATATCAGTTCCTTTATTTTTCTTATTTGACATCGCATTTTGGATGTGCAAATAACATAAAAATCACATCCACGATGAAATAAACGAAATTTAAAAGCAACAACTCATGTGCTATGTAACAAACACCAAAAGTGCCTTTTGGATTCTTGGAAAACAGGGAACAAAACAGAGACTTGATTTTTAAAAGGCTTTAGTCGCCTACACAATTTCACGTGATAGGTCATCAAACTTATTCTCCTTCAGTTGGTATCGGCTTTTTAAGCATGAGGAAGTCTAGAAGGGAGGAATATCGACAGATTTGCCTACAAATGGAAGGATTCTATGTCTTATCAAATTCAACAAATTTAGCTAAACAAGAAGGTCATCAAACTTAATCTACTTTAGTTGGTGTCGCCTTTTTAAGCATGAGGAAGTCTAGAAGGGAGCAATATCGATATATTTGCCTACGAATGGAAAGATTTTGTGTTTTATCTCTAAGACTCTAACAGCTGAATGAGTAAATTCAACAAAATTAGCTAAACAAGAAACACGTCAAAGCAATGTAGCTTAATTGTAAAATGCATAAAACCTGCTAGACCATTTTCACGAAAAGTAAAGATTATAATTGAATTATTTCAACTTTGCAATCAGAGATAAACACACTGATTTTTTGCAAAAGAATTAAAATTTACAACGAGAAGTGTTTCGGTTGAACCCAACCCGTACGAAGATTATATATTGACACATTACCCAAACCCCCATTTTGTCATCGCTACGCCAATTCAAACTAATCAAATATAACATCTTCAATAACTTTTTCTTCATGCGCTAAATTGCCAAATATGTTTCCGTGATTATGAAAAATTCACTATATTCTACAAACATGAAACTATATTAAACAATTACATTACCTTTGAAGACTTGATGTAAATTCTTCGTCAATCATCACCAACTTCTTGAAAAAAAACCTCATCTTTGATAATCATTCACGGGTCAATCACTCCAAACGCAAGCGATATCAACTCATTTGACAAAAGGAACCCATCTGGATCACTTAACCGAATAAAACCAATCTTAGTTTCCAACTTTTCATCATCTAAAACCAAAGAACCAAACGCATCTTCTGTAATTTCTCTTCTTTGATCATCGAGAAACAACACATGCCCACTTTTCATATAAGGCTCATAAACCTTGCACAACTCAACAGCAACCTCACTCCCAAAATCTTCTATAAAACTCTTTAAATCCAACCCTTTTGAAGTTCTTAGAGACAGCATCACAATATCCATAGCCATTTCTGGTTCATCAACTTCATCATCGTCTTGCCCCCAATCAACCAATCCAGCTTCTAAATCTTGCACATGATTTGTGTAGTCTTTTAGTTTCTTTGGTCTTGAATATCTTGTTCCATTTATATAGCTAGCAGAACCTAAACCGAATGCATAAAAAGGTTTGTTTATCCAGTATGTGTAGTTGTGCTTGCACTCGAAACCATCTTTGCTATAGCTACTGACTTCATAATGGTTGTAGTTAGCCTCGCCAAGAATTTTTGAAGCCATTCTGTACAATTTTGCAGACTGGGTATCGGAAGGCAATGGGAACTCGCCTGGTGTGTACCTGTAAATCATTGCATACCCGTTGTTATTTGTGCAACATCCATTTTGGTAAGTCCAATATTTTTCAACTCATGAACCAAATCAGCAACAACCATCAAGTTAATCGAATGTTGGATATGATTAAACTAAACTAATATAAATAGTAATATAGACTGTTTTAATGTGTGTTTTGAAGGTGATTAATATGAATTAGATAATCAGTCGTAAAACTTATAGAAGATAGTGTTTTAATGTGTTTTTGTTGTTTGAAGTTATGCGGTGTTAAAACTTTTGGGAAAATACGATCACGTTCGGGAACTTTTCTGAAATTAGTGTTTGGTATTGCTTATGAAACTGCTTATAAAACTGCTTATGAAACTGCTTATTGTGTTTTGAAATAAGCAGTTTTACGAATAAACAACTTCAAACAGCTTCATCCATTCACGGATAATCATATAAGTAATCTGCATAAGCAATCCCGCACACCCACAAAACCATTAATCTGATGTATCAAATTGCAATAAGCAGATAAACAGTTTTAGTAAGCAATCACAAACAATGAAAACAACTTACAATGTTCCAAATTTGGTATCTTTCTCAACTTGCAAGTCATAAACCGAGACATGAGTAGGCCGAGCTTCAACCGTAAGCCTCAAACTTTCTTCCCACATTTCTTGAGTCTGATTCGGAAGCGACGATATCAAATCCATACTCCAATTCCCAACCCCACACTTCCCAACAATCTCAATCGCCTCACGAACCTCCTCAACACCATGCGCTCTCCCACACACCTTCAACAGCTCCTCTTGAAACGCTTGAACACCCAACGACACTCGATTCACTCCCAACCCCATAAACTCGTCCATTTTCCTAGCATCAAACGTCCCAGGGTCCATTTCCATAGATATCTCAGCATCTAAAGTCACTCCATATTTCGCCCTCAACGTATCCATCAACTTAGCCACTAACCTCGGTGGCACCAATGACGGTGTCCCACCGCCAAAAAAGACGGTTTCAAGAGGCGGGTTGTTTTCAAAACGCGTCTTGGTAGCTTCTATTTCGCGAATAAGGAGGTTAATGTAGTTTACGACACGCGGGTCATCGTCAGGTGAAGATGACCCGAGAGCGAGTACTGGGAAGTCGCAGTAGTGGCAGCGTTTTCGACAGAATGGGAGATGGATGTAAGCTGAAGAAGGAGGGAGTTTGTATGAAGGAATTGTTGTTGAGACATTTTGTCGAACAGTTGGTGGGGTTTGTTGTAATGTATTTTGAAAAGTGGTTGTGTTTATAGGTTTGGTTTTTGAGTGGAGAGTCGATAGCATTGGACCAATCGTTGACTTTAACATGTTTGCGTGTTTGGTTTTTTGATTAGAATTGAAAGAAATAAATGGGTTCTATAGTGGTATGTTTTTTTCTTATTTGCTTTTATTTTTATTAGGGTTTTGCTAACGACAATCTTAAGAGCTGTGGTTAAGAGTATTTATTTTATTACAATTGTTGGTAAAAATAAAATTCAACCAATCAAAATCAAGTATCAATGGTATATTCACTAATTCTGGGATTGTCTTCACCTTTTTCGGGATTATCATCCAATCAAAATCATTCATAGTTTGTATTGTAATAAAATTTATTTGCTTAACGACAACCCTTAGGGCTGTTTTTAGCATTTCCCTTTTTATTTTCATGTACAACATTCATGTAGAAAAAATGTAGAGCCATGTATATAGGGGTGTCAGTAGGGTCGGGTTGACCCGACCCGAACCCGATAAGGCTTATCGGGTCGGGTTAAATCGGGTCAAAAATTCTAGTCGGGTTGTTTTGATCCGAACCTGATAACCCGATAGTGTTATCGGGTCGGGTTAGGGTTATAAAAAAATTGCTATCGGGTTATCGGGTTAACCCGATAAGACCCGAAAATCAATTTGCTAATTTTTAGGTTATACTTTTTTTAATGTATTACTTATTATAAACTCCACATATGTATCATGTAAGGTAATCTTTAGTTCTGTACTATACGTTAATATGATAAATGAATCGAAAATTACATGATTCCTACATCTGACTTTTAAAATATGTATAATGAACTCATGTTATTTTGTAGATATCATAATCTTAAATTCATATTATAAGTCCTTGAGGTACATATAAATAGATGTGATATGCTTTAACTCAATAGTTTGTATTTCTGTAAAAAAAAATGGTTAATACATTAAAGAGTGAAAACTAGCTTATGGATTGGGGCCTTTAAAATACTCTGTACGATGTATAAAAACATTAAAAGTTAGTACTAGCTAGCTATTATGTCTAAACCTGAATCTTAGAGCCCATGTAATTAACTGTATGATAAGTTTAAGTTAATGGGTAACGGGTCAAAAACAGTGAAAGTGTATCAGCAAGTTGACAGATTAGAGCACCCAAAAAAATAAGTCAAATTGTTATTGATTTTGATGATTTCAGCCTAACTTCTGTAGATGTTCTTACATGAGATGTAAAACCTTCATATATTCACTTCAAAACATGATAATCTACATTTTAAAATTGGTCTTAATGACCCCATCATTGTTAACTGGATATAACAGTGTAAGTCATTTTTGACATGTGGTATCACCCGATAACCCGAATAACCCGACCCGATAAGACCCGACCCGAATACCATTCGAACCCGATAACCCGATTCCTTATCGGGTCGGGTTGCGGGTGATTTTTTAAAAATCAAAACCCGACTCAACCCGACCCGATAACCCGACCCGATAACACCCCTACATGTATACTTGTTCTTTTTTTTTCTCAAAAGAATAAAAATATTTTCATTTAAAATCAATAAAAAAATCGTAAATTTTCTTTTTAACTCTCAAAACACGATTGAAGTAAATAAAATTACCTTTGAGTTCGAGGACTTGCTATTTTTAGCATAGACCACTATAAAGTTGGGCAGCTTTCGGGTGCTTAACTTAATTGGTTGGTTTGTTGAGAGCTTCGCGACTTGACCCGATCTTAAATGTGGTCATTTTTTGGCTAAACATATATTTTCACAAAGAAATTGTCCAAGACTAACGATTGTAGATGTCTCTTCACGATAATTGTAACGAAGAAAATATCAATTCAAATTCAATGGATTCAAAATGATGTTACTGCACAAATAGGGATTATAAATTTTACCATTTCATCCAGTAAATAATATTAAAGTATTTGAAAAATCTGATTGAAATTATCAAGTTGCAAATAGTTAGTTACCAAGATCTAATTATAGGTTATTAAATAGGAAATAAGTCAAATTATAAATTGGAAAGCATGTTCTTAAGTGGCCCAACGAATTCCTAATTAGAGATAAGCATGTCCTTTTTTATTGATTCTTTTATCACATTTGTTGATTTTACATCGTTGCCGTTGAAGTTTTCCCATGATTTTCCGCAGACCTCTCTGAGATAAATAGTCTTTTTTTGTGTAATTCCAAATGTGAAGTAAGTCTCTCTATCTTGTTGGTAAAACTTACTACTTGAAATTCAACGGATCCTCTATTTTCTTTGTTTTCTTCTTGTTCTTGCAAAATAATCGAAATAGATGCATTTTTTTACCAATAAAAGAATTTCACACTCCCCTTTTTACAAATATTTATTTTATTGATCAGTAATAATAGTAATAATAATGTAAGAACTTTTTATGTATTATACACAATAATCAAAAAAAAAAAATTAAACGATTCGTGTTTTTTTCAATGAACATTAATGAATCCCTTTTTGGGGTTCATTTGTATAGCCATACAAAAAGAGGATACCAAATCGTTTATTACGAAGATTTTGTTGATTAATCTATAACTTTAATTTTTACGCCATTTACTTATCTTTGAGGGGGATGTAAAACAAGGCATATGAGCATCAGGTTGTTTGAATGGTATAAGAGACACCTTTATGACCATTATGCTAAATTAGTGAGGTCGAAGTGAAAGAATAAGGGGGTGTTTGGTTCACAATTTTAACACCACCGCTTTTATAAGTCGATCACATTTTAAAATGTAAAGTATTTAACTTGTTATTTAGAACCGCCTATCCTATTTGGTTAGTCCTTTTGACAGATTCAAAGAAGGGTAAATTACACCGATGGTCCCTGTAGTCAGCCCCGTTTACTCGTTCAATCCCCCGTTTTGAAAATCGGTGGAAATGGTCACGGAAGTGGTCTTTTTTGTGCGTGTTTGGTCCCAATGGATGAGCGGTCGTTATGTGTCTTCGTTAGTGATGGGTATTATGGTAATTTCTCATAAAAACTTTGTTGCGCCGTTAGTCCCTCACCAACCAAATACACTTTTTTATTTTTTCAACTCTAACTCTACATCATTTGTCAGCCACCATCTCTCATTTCAATCTCATAAGCTGACACGCAATATGAAAAAACTTTTCTTTGATCTTAGTCTACAAAATCTATATACCTACAAAATATGTTCTTTGATTATTTCTTTCAAACCACGAACACGAACACAATAAACACCCGTTTGATTCTTGATTTTGTTAAGACAAACACACTCAAGAGCTCAAACCCCTTTTGTTCGTGGTTAATCTTGGTGAGTTTCGACTTCAAGATCTTTAGTAATTTCGGGTAAGTTGTTTTTTTCAAGATAGATGAAGGGTTTTGTTAGATCTTTCAAGATAAGTGGTTATGTGACAAACCCGAGATCTTGTTCTTGTATCTTTTTATTATTTTCATTTAAGATCTAGAAAAATGTGGGTTTTGTCGAGATTGGATTTTGTTAGACTATATATACTCGACCGAATAATTTAGAGGTGGTGTTATATCCGTTTTAGACTTTTTTTATAGTAATTATTAGTGTTATATATGTGAGAATCAACGTTTATGAACAAAGAGTTTCTCATAAACCCTAATCTGATCATCTTTAATATTTTATGAGTAAGGATCTGTTTTAAAGGGCTTTCATTAATTTATTTGATATTTGATTCTTTTGTTCGATGAGTGGATCTGTACATGCATAAGATGGGCTAACTAATTGGATTTGATATATGGTTTTATAAGAATTTAGTAGAAAACTTTAGATATGTTATTATGTCTTGAAGATTAGAACGTCGTATTGGTTCAGTTGTTTTTTATGTGCTAAAGGGCAGTAAATTTACAAAACAAAAATATAAATATCTAGAAACTTTGCACTCAATTTCTTTCCTTTTTGTTTTTAAACCGAAGAACACGATAAAATTGAAGGTCTTCTTTACTCTCCTCTCCCCCACTCTTAAGGAAATTGTTAAGTATTTTAATTATATGTGTTAAGTTATTTTCAGGTTTTACGCATTAGAGATGGTGGTAGCTATAGAGTATCTTCACATGTTGGACATTGTTTATCGTAAATTAAAGATAATGACTTTTGTCATAGGAATTTTCATTGTCTTTTGATTAGAACTAACATTTATAAAAAATGTATATTTTTTATGTAGACGAGAATGTTATCTCGCTGGAAAAAATTGTTGTCGCGACTATCTCGACGGATAGAGTCGCCGCCGCCGCCGCTGTTGGTGTAAACTTCATGTAAAAGTTTGTTGTAAAATTGTATGAATCTTGTTTTAATGTTTATGTAAGGTTTGTATAAATTTTGTCATAAAGTGTATGTAATTATGTAATAAAATTGTGATTTTTTTTCTTTTTGTGTAGAATTATTTCTTTATATTGGTGTGTAAATGAGCCCAACAATTTTATTTAATTGCCCAGATGAACCCGTTTTGTTCATTATGAGCCCGTTTTGTTCATTATGAGCCCGATTTGTTCATGAATGTGCTAAAACAAGTTGGAAAATGACCCGCGCGTTGCGGCGAGGCTAACATGTTATTTAGACCCAACTTATTCAAGCATGCATTGGCTAATTCAATCTGTATTTTTTAGGGTATGTATGACACTTGTCCAATCTAGTTGATTAGTTCTTATTGATTTTAGTATTGAACTTTTCTTATTGATGTTGTAGATCTTCTATATTCATCATCAAGGCGTGACAAATTCAATGAGTTTAATTGATTATAGTTTATAATTCTTATCTCCTATTGCTTCTTGTTGATGAGTGTGCGCGTTAGACTTTAGAAAACTAGCCTTAAGATATTAAATTGGCATAAGGATACCATCGGTAACAGTCTTCATACTACCTTACTTGTGTGTTGCCTTAACGAAATATTACATAGACGGCGGGTTCGTGCAATTCGTTCATGAATTAGGAAATACTTACACATTACATCTCAAGTGTGACAAAGCAATTGGTAGAATTGGATATCTAGAAAGGAGTAGTGCATCCTAGGTGAATACGCTTCGTTGTATAATTGTTTTCTAGTTTATTTTATTTCTTGCAATTAGAGTAGTCATCAGCTAAATCAAAACCCCTTAAAACCTGAGATTTTACTTGCTTTCATAAAAGATAAAAATACAAAAATAATCTTCTTTCAACCCTTAGACCTTAGTGAACATTTGACTCGACCTTCATAGGCTATTCTCATAGAGAACGATAACAACCCCCGAGTCTTGCCTATACTACACTACAACGGTTGGGTACTCTGCCTAGGGAGTTGTAAAAATTCTTGTGAGTCTTACGACAATCGCATCAAGTTTTTGGCGCCGTTGCCAAGGAATAGCGTAAGTTTCGGATTCTATCTAGATTAGGTCTACTCACAAGATTCCTATCAAGTGAGATTTAATTTCTGTCAATTAGCTTTCTCTTAGTCTATCTTTTCTTTATTCACTTTGTTTTGTAAATCACTCTTTCATTCACCATCATGATGTATGAAAGACCACCAACTAACCCTTTTCAAAACCCACCACGAAACACAACCTTCCCATTCCAAAATAATACCTTGATTTTCTAACAACATCAAGATGAATCTCTCTACGATGCGTGGACTGTTTCAAAAACTTAATCCAAAGAGTCCCTCATCATGGCCTCAATTTATGGTCCCTGGCTTAATTCTTTTATGATCATGTCGATAGATATACCAAAATAGACATTAACTATGCAGCAGGTGGGAACCTTAGGAGATTAAGTGCTGAAGAAGCATGTGAAACCATTAAGGATTGTGTCCAATGCGATAAATAGTGGAAAAACCCAACTAGCACTATTTATGACCAAACAATAGCAAATTTGAAGGCTCAATTAGTTAAGAATAAGGTGGTTAGAGTTATGATACCTAAGTGCATGTCATGGTTAGATGCATATGATGAGTCTATAGGTGATATGGAGGATAAGGTGGATAATCCAAGCCCACAAAGTATCCCACAAGTCCTCCCATCATTTGAGGTATACACACCGCTTGTGACTTACCCGGAAGAAGTAGATGAGACTATAGGAATCTCGATGGAGGTAGAACCTTTGGACCATACGAAACTAGAGGATTTAGGCTTGAATACTTGTAGTCATGACCTATTTCTTAGTTTTACGGAAATTCCTAGTGTTGATGAACCGGAACCTAAACTTTTACCCAAAATTTCACCCTTAGATGTAAATCTTTGAGACAAAAGAGGAACTGACCCACCCATCAACCCATATAGTCCGGGTAGTTTTAGGATGAATGTAGTAGAACCCTTGACGATTCAAATACCACCTTCACCCCACGTGGCATACTTCCATCGAAATGGTGTGTATCACTACTATCACCCGCACTTAATTCTAAGTGTAGTGGAGCCCTCCTTTTTACGCGACAAATGAGCGTAGAGTCAGGCTCTGACTCGAACAAAAACAAGCGCTTATTGGGAGGCAATCCAATCTTTTATTTCTTGCATTCTAGGAGTGTCGTGTGTTTTACTCTTTATTGTTTATTCTTATATGTTTGAATTATTTGTGATCATGCTTTGTTTTGTCTTTAACTTCGTCTTAATTACAATCAAAGGTATTTTGCTTCAAATAAGTGTAAGGGAAAATATCCTGTTTAAAGGAACCATTCCAAACATATAAAATAAATAGTTTAGTTTAATTCGCGTCATGTGTCTTGTGTCATGTGTTTGTTTGAGTCATATGATTGTACTAATCGTTTTTGTGGCCTATGCAGTAAATTTTTCCAGGAAATAACTAATAGGATCATTGTGCAGAATTTTTTCCAAGAAAACGAAGCAAGAATTTTCACAAACCCTGGAGACGGCGTCAAGATTATTCCTGACGGCGTCACCAGCCTGCAGTCAATTTTTTTTGCTTTTTTTTAGAATTTTTGTTTAATTTTCAGAATGTGTAATTTTTCTAAACTCTTGCAGAAAGCCATGATAATATTAGTACATTCATTCTATCTTTATTGCTTTCGTAGATTCTAAACTTAGTTAATGAGGGTTATATGTATATCATCGCATGTGGATTTTACGCTCGGTATAGTTGTTTCTTGTCTTTGATTTACAGGTTATATTTGATGAGAAGAAGCCCGGGAGTTTTTAGGAGTTTCATGTGGACGATTCTTGGATGATGATTTAGCCAGTTTATCTTGTTTCTTCTCCATTATTGAGCAAAACCAGGGGAGTACTAGTTTCTTTCGCTCTTTTTCTTCTCCCTTCATTCATTTACGGGTACTTTCTAGAACATTGGGGACAATGTTCGTAAGAAATGTAGGGGAAATAAAAGCCTTAGAAACTATTCCTTCAATTGCCATTTGCTTGTTTCTTAAAATGATGTGTAATATACCAAAACATAGCGTAGACGGTAATTTTGACCCAAATTTAAAAATTTTTTATGACACATACCGATGAAAACTGAGTATTATTAGTGTCTCATTGGATAGGGAATTATACGACTAGCACAAAAACCCTACCACTCAAAAAAATTCCACCTCCAAATTGTGAGGTTTGCCCCTAGATCTTTAGGAATTCAGGTATCCATTTTTGATACCTAAGATATTTTTACCTTTAGCTTTCTCGAGTTAAGATCAGAGCAATCATATGTGTCACGTCCATGGATGTGTTCGTGCATATATGATTTTGTCGTCTTTTCTGGAGCATTGGTATCGGTTAAAATTATATGAGAGTGTACTGGTAGTATATTAAATTCTAGAACTTGTTTTTGTGATGCATCCCGAGACCGCATAGTGAGTATTATGAGTTGCTAGATAAGAGGCACTAGGATTAACCCATGTTTTAAACCTGTATTTGTTACTATGGCCACCTCGATCATATAACTATCCCACACCTTGCCATGCACTCATTTTTAATGCAAGATTCCTCTAGTATAACCCTCCGAGCCTATCCTTTTCACGGTTCTCGTAATTTTCTGGTGGACTCCAGATTATGAATGAACAACATTGTTTACCCTTAACCAATCGTTACACCCAAATCGCCTTAACCTACCTTGTATGTACTCGCTTTTAGTACATTATTGTTTTAACCCTAGTTAATTATTTGAGTACATGGTTGCTAAGTCCTTATCCTTGTAAATACAGTTTTGGGACGATTGGGATTCATGGTAGTATTTATTTTGCGGAAAATGGGGAAGAAAAATTAAGTCATTACCCCCATATTTGTTCGATAGTCTCCATGTTATGTTGATCCATCTCAATTCGGGTCATTAGTTAGCTTATGTATTGAGTATCAAAAACTCAAGTGTAGGGGTATGTTATAAACCCCAAGTGATGTATTATGTTCAAAAAAAGTAGAAAAGAAAAAGAAAGAGTTTGATGTAGAGTTGTGTAGAGTTTGTACATCTTTGTTCGAGTGGTCAAGTCTTTGGCTTAGCAACCCAATCAACGTGTATTCTTATAAATAATTAACTCGCCACTTCACCCCAAATTCACCCAAAAAGTCACCCCCAAATATATCTCATCTATTTTCGTTTTCATTATTGCGATCTTACACCTACACCCCACAACCCTTAAAGACCTCTTTGATAGTAATTTTGATAGTAATTTCTAGTACTTTCGCCAAGCGGCGAGGTTTGATTCTTTACTAGCCTTATGATTTTTTGTATGCTACGACAAGTAATGAGTGGTATTTTCCCGTTTCCCACATTGTTATAATTCATTATACACCCAAGAGAAAGAGAGAACCCAACACTTATGTGAGGTGCTAGTATATGAATTTTGTGCTTTTAATTACGTGGTCTAGAAGGTTGTGTCTTAAACTGCTTTTGAATAGTAGGTTAAAAGCCTCCAATATCGCTATTGTCTAGGTAAAAAAGCCCATTTGCTTGAGGACAAGCAAATTCCAAGTGTAGGGGCTTTTGATGAGGTGTCATTTTATACGCTTTTTAGGGGTCATTTAACCCCCTAAATCATGCTATTATGCCTAATTTATGTACTTAAACATTTGTTTTTACGTTTTTAGCATTTGGATGGCTTTTGGAGGAAATACACGTGACTTGGGCTTAATTGGAGAAGCAACGGACAAGACTACGACTCTACACCAACTCTTTTGAAGAAATTACGTACAGTGTTTGGAGACGGCGTCGCCATCCTTTGCGACAGCGTCAGACCATACAAGAGACGGTGTTAGAGAAACTCAAGACGACGTTAGATCATAACCGCCTCAAAAGAAACCGTAGAAGATTTGGTGAAACGACGGTGTCAGAAAACCTGCGACATCATCGCGACCTATTTTCCTATATATACCAACTCGTTTTAGGGTTTTTGTTGTGTAATTTTTGGGAGACAAACCCTAACTTTAATAATTCGAGTGTAGCAGCTTTTAGGCCATTTTTAGGGCCTAAAAAACCTATTGTATCAGCCTTCAATCCATGATTTAATCAAGTGAAGTTCATTTATCTTTAATCACTTAATATGTATATGTGTTTTGTGATTGATTCTTGTTCTTCTTCTTTATTTAACATGCTAGACTAGATCCTTTAGTATTTACTTATGATTGCATGAAACTTAATATGTAGATCCTTATTATGTTGCTTCTTGTGATGGATGTGCGCGTTAGGCTTTAAAAAACTAGCCATAAGATATTAAATTGGCATAGACGTCTAGGGAAACGCGAGTGTGTACCATCGGTAATAGACTTCATACTACCTTACCCCTAATATGGTTGATCCCTCTTAAGTGTTTTAATTGCATGTAATGTACTCTTAGAGGCCTTGTAATAGTCTTCATACTACCTTACTTATGCGTTGCCTTAACAAAATATTACATAGACGGCGGGTTCGTGTAATTCGTTCATGACTTAGGAAATACTTACACAGATCATATCAAGAGTGACAAAGCAACATAATTTGGAGAAGCATAATAATGAGCAATGCATGATTAAGTAAATACGTTCGTTTACTATATAATTATCACCAGTAGTATAGATTTAATTATTAGTTTAATTAATTAAAAACCAACCAACCTCTCAAACCATGATATTTACTTGCTTTTATAAAAACATAAAAACACCAAAAAGAATCTCCTTTCAACCCTTTAAACCTCTATTAGATTCTGTTCGAGCCTTCCCAACCTATTCCCCTAGAGAATGATAACAACCCCTAAGTCTTGCCTATACTACACTGCAACGATTAGGTGCACTGCCTATGGGATTGTAAAACTTCTTGTGAAGTCCTTACAAATCGTACATCAATTGGGTTGCCTCCCAACAAGCGCTTGTTTTTGTTTGAGTCATGAGCCTGACTCTACCCTTATTTAACAGTCAAAAAGGAGGTTTTTCCTACACTCAAGGTTAAGTACGGGTGATGGTACCGATACACACCATTGTGGTGAGAATGAGCCATATGTTGAAAAGGTGTTTGTTGATTTATATTCTCCAAATGATGTGTTTCTTTAATCCTACCATTTTCAAACCCTTTTGGTTCCATGGGTAGACTAAGTCCTTCTCCTAAGAAATCATCTTCTATCACCTCCGAATTCGAAAAACTCTTAGTTAGAGATCCTAGTAAACCTGGTTTAAATCCATAATGTTTTTTAAGGTCATCTAAACATGGGCGATAATTGTAAACATACCCTTATGATGGAAATGTGCCACGTAAGGTGAAGGAGGTGTATGAATGGTTAAATGATCTACTACCTTCATCCTAAAACTATCCGGACTATGTGGTTTGATGGGTGATTTGGGGCCTCTTTTGTCTCCTAGATTTACATCTAAGGATGGAAAATTGGGTAAAAATTGAGGCTCTGGTTCATCAATACTAGGAATTTCCCTATAACTAAGAGAAATGTTGTGATTGGTCAAACCTACATCCTCTAGTCTTGTTTGGTCCAAAGGTTCTACCTCCATAAGGGTTCCTAAAGTCTCTTTTATTTCTTTCAGGTAAGTCACGGACGATGGGTATTCCTCAAATGATGCTAGGATTTATGAGGTATCTTGTAGGCTTGCATTTCCTACCTTATTTTCCATCATACCTAGAATACCTATAGGCTCATCATATGCATTGGTAAAATCTAACCATTCCATGCACTTAGGTATCTTAACCATAACTATCTCACTTTCTAAATCCTCCTCATATGCTTTTTTAGGTAACTCGGTCATATCATCAAACTTATGGGTCTCTTTATAGAAAGTTTTCTTCCAAAGTTGATAAGTTATCAAAGGGGTTTCATTGGTCTCACTATCCGACCTAAAAGGGGAGCCTTTCTTCAAGGTTTCAGCTAACCATCTTAATTTATCTAAATTAGAATAATTATAACTCTACATTTTAGATGACAACTTTATTTACAGAATAGACAAGAGGGTTTTTACGAACAAAGGGAACGAAGAAAAGATAGACTACGAGAAAGCTAATTGACAGAAATTAAATTCTCACTTGATAGGAATCTTGTGAGTAGACCTAAGCTAAATAGAATCCGAAACCTAAACTAATCCTCGGCAACAGTGCCAAAAACTTGATGCGGTCGTTGTAAACCACAAAAGTTTTACAACTCCCTAGACAGTGCACCTAACCATTGTAGTGTAGTATATGTAAGACTCAAGGGTTGTTATCGTTCTCTAGGGGAATAATGTTGTGAAGGTCGAATTGAATGTCACAAAGGTCTAGGGGTTGAAAGAGAATATTTTTATATTTTTATATTTTTATGAAAGCAAGTAAAATTTCAGGTTTGAAGGTGGTTGTTTTTTAACTACTTATCCAATTATCTAATCAAACTAAATTATATCTAAACTATTGTGGAAACTCGTATAGGTTAAACAAACGTGTTCACTAAATCATGCACTACTCCTTAGTTGATCCTCCTAATCCTATTGTCCGTCACCCTTGTGATCTAGTGTGTAAGTATTTCCTAAGTCATGAACAAATTACATGAAAACGCCGTCTACGTAATATTCCGTTAAGGAAAAGCACAAGTAAGGTAGTATGAAGACTATTATAAGGCCCCTAAGAGTACATTACACGAATTTATATAACTTAAAAGGTGATCAACCATATTAGGGCAAGGTAGTATGAAGACTATTGCGATGATATCCTTTCTACACAATCACATTTCTCTAGGCATCGTCACAATCAATTAAGTAGCTAGTGTTCTAGACCCTAACACGTACACACATCAACAAGAAGCAATAGTAAAAGGATTCCCAACATAAGTTTCATGCAATCATAAGTAAACACTAATAGATCTAGCCTAGCATGTTAAAAGAAAGTAAAGAACAACAATTAACCAAACAATAAGACAAATTGAAATATTAAAAGGATAGATGAACTTCACTTGATTAAAACATAGAGTTACAGATGATACAAGAGGGCTTGGGAACCCTAAAATACCCTCAAAAATTGATAATATTCGTACTTTAAGTTCTCTAATTGTTTCTCTAAGTTTCCACACTTTAAAACCCTATAATAAGGAAAATATATATAGGAAAATAGTTGTGACGGTGTCGCTTGTAAATCCTGACGCCGTCGCTACGTCGAATCTTCTTAGGGTTTCTTTGAGTCTGTTAATTCCTGAAGCTAAAAACACAAAAAGAAGCGATTAAGCACATATTTTAGAGATAAATGCCTGATTTAAAGGGTTAAATGACCTCAAAAAAGTGTATAAAATGACACCTCATTAACTCTCGTATTCAATAGAGAAGTCTAATAAACTACTTTTTCGAGCTTATGATTGAAGTGAATTCATTATTAAAAATAAGATTGCATAATCCTAGCTACTGCAAATGGATAGATTTATGCTCTTTAACATGAGTCCCCTCAATCTTGCATGAGATGTAGTGAATTTAAAGTATGCTCTACAAAAATATTACCAATTAGCAGGCTTAAACATTGATTTGATATGATTTAGGTTTTTACTTTTTATCTGACCTTAATGTAAACTTACAGTTGACCTTCAGTTTATCCAACCATAAGCTTTGCTATATGTTCTTTGCATGATATCAAATTATCAATACTTTTAGCTGCTACTCAATCGTCTAAAAGTTTTCACACTATGTATGTAACAACTAAAAACGCATAATTACCATAGGCACTAACAGACTTTCACACTAACTAATTTAAGTGTTTGAGACTTTAAGCTAAAGCTGCAAAGAAAGGTCATATTTTCGGTTCACTTTCATCGAAAAATGGACTATTGATACAAAAAACTTGAATGTTCTACTGCTCTGCCTGTAAAATATTTGTGATGTTCTTTTCCAAAAAGTTAAAAATTATCAGCAATCCAACTTGCTTAATACTTTTTTTTCTGTATATCCACTGTGCAACAATGCACGACACCAAACTTTAATCAAAAGGTTGCACGCTGTATGCACGTCCTATTAAACACATTTTAATAAACCTGCATATCATTTTTAGATGCCACTCGAACAACCAAACTCTTGAACAAACATAATCATGCTTGAATAAGTCTAAAGATTGTTCCAAAATTAAGTTTGTTGCCATTAGAAATCATTCTATTCATGTCATCAACTTGTCTATGGCTGAATGGCTTGCTCTCTACTTTAACCAAGTTTCTGTATCACATTCAAAGCCCATAGATACAACATAACTAAGAAACTATAGCTACAAAAGTTTCATTTTCTAAACCTCACTAAATATAGCACTGAGAACACGGATGACACAAGAGTACAAATTCTACCACTATATCCTTCTGGGCAATTTCTACATCTTTTAAATAAGAAACACCATTCTACATGTCTTGCTGCTCAAATGGCACTCTCACGAACAATTGACCATGCAGGGTTACAACAGCTGAAGTTTGATGAGGATCAATCCTAGACGGCAAGCTCACGATCTGGATTGCATATTTATGTAACTTTAATTTAGTAATGTACAATTTATATCACTGTTATTCACATGTGAAAAATAATATGAGTAAACAAATATATTGTAAGGAAAGCACATAATACACGAGATTTCATTGGCTTGGATAATCATTACCATCCAAACTATTTACTTTTTCAAACTATATAAATCTGTTATCAGATATTCTAGAAATACCTTTTTGAAATGAGAAACACCCCACCGATTGTCAGGCTGCTATGGTTGACCAGTTATGACCAAGCGACCAGCTGCATCAGATTGTACTGGCACCTAAATCCATCCAAAAGTAAATGTTTTAAGATGATATAAATTGTAACATGTACCCAAGTTTAAACAAGGGGCTCTCTTTAATTCACATAAGAGACTCGAACTAGAAAGCATGTTTGGTGCTATATAAATGGTGAACAAAGAGTAGCTTGAAGTTTTTAGTACCTCTTCACGCAAATCCTAGGAACTAAATCATACACCTCAAAGCAATCCTTCTATAAGTTCAATTGTCAATACCAGTTAAATGCATCAAAAGACAAAAATAAAGGCCCCTTTTAAAGTAAAAAAGAGTTAATCAATAAAAGAAAATTTCACATATAAAAAATCATACAAATAGATTTATCTATTTCTTGAAAGAAACAGCTTGCGAAAATACAGAATATAGAGCCGGTTTGGTCAACGAGAACCAACCTGCAAACACTGCTACCCGTCTAACAATTTATACAAATTCTTTTGCGTTAACTACAATCCAAAGTGTGAAGTGTCAACCTTAACTAGAAACGAAACCCAATTTGAAGTGTCAACCTTAACTACAATCTACAGCTAGCTTTAAGAAAACCAAAAAGCATTTCCAACATCGTAAAACCAACTTTAAGAAAACCGACCACAAATGATGGCAATGCCGCTCCTGGTATTAGAAGGAATAGCACGGGAGCGTACAAGATAAGCAACAAGTCCCAATTAAGAAACCGATCGGCAGTGTTAGTTCGGTCACCAACGAGCCGTTTAGGCGGTCTCTTCCTGAAGCTCGTAGGAGTTCATTAAAGCTCAAATCGAGAACCTACAAGTACGCAAATAGTCATTTACAGATAAGTCAACCATCCTGCTTGTCAAGGGAAGAGGCAAAAGGAAACTCGTATACAAACCTTCACCAGCTTCAGTTTCGATGCCTTCTAATGAGGATATCAAGTTGTCTCTAAGATATACAAACTGCCACACAGGAAAAATCACTCAATAAGCTTATCTAATAGATGCAGTGTTACAGAAGTATATAAATTCATTGATACAGATCAGCTTACCTCCAAATTAGGAGACAAGTTTAGCCCGTTAGCTTTCAAACTACGAATTATGTGACCCCTAAGATCCAACCTCTGATATCATTCGATAAACGAAATAAAATAGTAAATAAAATATGCATTTGGATGCAAAGATGCTTCTTGTCTCTATAAAAATCAAAATACAAAACAAACTTCTAGAAACAAGATCGCTTGTTCTTAATGGAAGTGATTGTAAGAAGAAAATTTTTACCACATCATCATTGGCTTTGATTTCAACTTTGGGAAGCATGATTAAACGAGATACCCTTTAAAACAATACCCGGGAATTAAAGATTATGTTTGTGATACATAAAATAATAGTGTAGGTATTAGGTTTTTTATATGGGGATTTTGTTAGTTGACTAGTTTAATGACACTGTGTTTCAGTCCGACTGTATTTTAGTGAATAATCTTTAAAAAACCCTCAAAATTCATAAAAGATTCATTTAGGGAAGTAACGAAATGGTCGTTAGTTTTTTAACGGGAAATGACAAAAAAAACCTATATTGACTAAAAAAGTTGGCATCCTTTATATGCAAAAACAAAAGTAGAGTACCTTGATTGGAAAAAAACCCGAAGTTAAGTGCCTTTTTGTGTCATTTGCCCATTTAATTTTGGTATTTTTGTTTGTTTTCTAAATTTGAAGATGATGCAACTTAAAGGCCTTGTTCTTTAAGAATAGTTGATCTAGTACTTCACAGTAGTAACTCATAATGGTACTAGCTGGGTCCATACCTATACAATTCCACAAAATATATAACAAGAATTTTAGAAACAGAATAGAACTATTTAAAAAAATCAAACGAACTCGTATTATTTTTTTATTTTTTTGAGGCGTTCTTTTTCAAAATTAATTCTTTCCTTCCATTCCTACTATACAAAGATTGCAGATAGCATGCTCGACTAATATGATAAAAGGTTAAACCTCATCTCAAATATCATGTTCTATAAATAGGGATGGAAACGGGTGGAGAATGTCGGGGATTGTATTTCCCATCCCCATCCCCATTTCCACTCTCCATCCCCATCCCCATCCTCATCCTCATAGGGGAATTGCTTTGCATCCCCATCCCCTTCCCTAGTGGGGATCGGGAATCCCCGTGGGGATTCAGGGATATTTCACCCTTGTGAAACAAAATGAAAATTCCACCAGCTCATCAAAAATATAAATAACTTTGACTTATAAAGTGTCACAACAAACATGCATCACACATAGTTAGATTTATACAATTTCAATTCAACTTTAATACATCGTAAACCTTGTAACATCACATATAATATAAAAACAATATGTATTATATGTGTGTATTTGGACAAATAGTTAAATAATAAGTAGTTAATGCTTATATGTTTAATTTTAAAGGCGTTTGAATCCTATTAATATCACATATGCATTAAATGTACATGTCGATACTCATAAACAAATATACATATACATATACAAGTTATTAGAGTATGAATACAACATATAAATTTTAAATACTCACACAGTAGAAAGATCGGGGTCGGGTCCGGGTTTAGGGATTTATGATAACCCCATCCCCGCCATCATACCCGGTTTCATATTTTAGGGATTCCCCATCCCCGTCCCCATCCTCGGTCAACTCGAGGATTCCCTAGTCAAATCGGGTTTGGAGATCGGGTCCCCATCGGGTATGATTTTTTTTGCCATCCCTATCTATAAATCTCTAGCTATGTGCTAACTAGACATTTAATTTGACAAAAAATGTACATTCTCATGAAAAAAGAAGTTTTAATATTTCTAATGTGTTTTTAAGGTAGAATGGTATTTCTTTTCTTTATATTTTATGTCTTTGGATTGTGTAGGTATTACATATTGTTATACTTTTGTGGGTAACGAGGTGGTAGACCCGTGCTTCGCTGCGGGACGGTTGGTGGGCGTCGTTGTTGTTAATGTCGATTGGTAAAGGATTTGCATAATCTAGTTGCCATTCAATTGTACTGTCACAAACCCAAAGCCAAGGTGCATGATATTCTTCGCCACTTCTCTCATCCATCCTTTCAGCTGCTGATGCCATAGATGATCCACCAAACTCGATTGGCACGTCGCATTTATTTATCTGTGTACAGAAAAAAGAACAAAGTGGTGTTATAGACTAACGCTGCAAGTTGACCCGACCACACCTTAAATTGCTGCTGTAGAAAACACATGCATCAGCCAAAGCCAAACACCCCTTAAAGTTGCACTTTCATGAATGAACTCGGCTAAGTTTTTTGATTTATTTATCCACTAAGCATATATTTAAGCATCATATTGAACGTAAACAAAACTAAACGTAGTTTCCTAAATCAATATTTAGTGATAAGTTTTTATCTATTTCTATCAAAGGAATTAATATCAAGAATATGTTCATGGGTACATAGTTGCATATCATATAGATTATTTTAGATTAGATGTTAAACTATATTTGTTTGCAAGTACATTATCTAAAATTTAGAAAGGCAGTAGGGTCATAGAGGAAGGGCTAATGGACCTCAACATCAGTCAATGTACGACTCTATCACCTCCTGTAATCCAGGCACTATGTGATTGTTTCATGCTCAAAAAAGATAAACGTGAAATAAGCAAATTCTAACAGTATAGGGGTGTTTGTTTTAGCTTTTTACGGAGCTTATAAGCTGAAATAACCAAAATAAGTTATTGAAGTGTTTGGATAAGCTTATAAGGTCAGACTTTTAAGTTTAAGTAAGTCTATAAGCTGTTGTTCTCCTTTTAAACATAAGCTAATCGAAACACTCACTATGACCTTTTATAAGCGTATTCATCACAAATCATAAACTACTTATTAGACATAAGCTTAAAGAACACCCTCTCCATAAAATCTAATATGCAAATAGAAATCTATTTGACTCAGTCTGCTTATTCATTTGACTGTCATGTATAATCTGCAAGTTCATTTCTTCTATAAAAATGCTCTGTAATTTACAGTCATAGTATACACCCTTTATGGCCTTATATATGAGTTTCAAATAGTCTAATATTGAGATTCTGTTTTATACTGAGATTCTCCAGTTATGGTTTAATATAAAATATAGAAATCATAGATTTTGACTTAATTGTATATTCAGATTCAATGCACGTAAAATGTTTATACACGTGTTTTGAAAATAACTTGAATAGCAAGGAGCACCTGCGTTAGTAATTTGAATTCTTCAGCAAGATCTTCCAAGGGGACACATTTATGTTTCTACAAGTTCATGGACCAATTTAAAATCCATTGCCATAAAAAATAACAATCTACACTACCTTAATGACACTACCTTCACGACACAATGAATCAGGCAAATCCTTTTTTATCAAACGCAACCTTTGTTGTACAAAAAACAATACTGCGATCATAAGGTTTATCTAATGAAGCTCAAACTTTACATAAGTGAACAATTTTGCCTGCTTCATTTAGCAGACAAAACAACATATGAAATTATTCATTATTTCTATACTTTTTTAAAAGCCATACTGGTATGGTATATGTTCTTATGAATTTTCAATCAGTTTTATTTCTCTAAAGGAATTAAAAGTTGAATTTTTTTTCCATAAATGTTGATGATTTAAATCAATGAGGACCATTCTTCATGAACCAAATAATCATTTTCACTAATTAAGAAACAAAGATATTCATTTATTAGAAACGTAACAGTAAAAGATATTACCAAATATCCTAACGCTCATTAGCATAAATGCATGTAAGTTACAAATGAGCTGGAACAACTTACATGATTGTAACTGGCATTGGTGGCAGCAACATATGTCGCAGGACCATACTCGTAGTATGGCATAGCGGTCTGGTGGCGTTGAAAGTACTACGGCGCTTACATTTCAGCGATTATGTATCGTACTTTCACCCAAACGCATACAGTTGATTCCACATGTATTAAACTATTGGTTGACCAAAATCTGGCAGTTTAAAAGCTAATGTGGTCGTTTAAATGCTGTAAAATTAGGATGAGTTTAAAAAATTAGATTGATATAAGTATGAGGCTCAGATAGGGAACTAATCGAGAAAAAGAGGATACACCCGGCATGGCTGCAAACCTTATAGGTTTCCCCGCCAAATTGCAGACAATCTCATCTTTAACCAAAGCTATGTAAACTCATCACAACCTCCTTAACAATGATTGCATAGCATCACAAGTGTAATGCTGAAACACGAAAGTCAATGAAATAGATTACAACTAAAGGGTATGCGACTCGCCATGGCTACAAACACGACGTTGTGATTCCCCGCCAAGATACGGGTCAAGTTCAACCCTCACGATCCAGCGACCTATCGTAGTCGCAAAATAATAAACACACAAACGCAATAGTGTCTTCATCGCCCACAATCACACAGAGCTAACAAAGCATCAACAAAGGGTATCCGACCCGCCATGGATGCAAACACCTAGCTCGTGGTGCTACCTCACCAAGGTACGGGTTACTTTCACCTACCATGATCAATAACAAATAAGTTGCCATGGGATAACCAAAGCAAGCGCCAAATGAAACCAATCAACAAACCAATCATCAGAACAACGCATTATAAGCAGGCGCAGAACACGTTTGTCAAAATGTGGGGATCAAACTTGCAAGTGCGAGAGGGGATAAAAGGGTATGCGACCCGCCATGGCTGCAAGAAAGAAGCTGTGCTGCCCCGCCAAGATACGAGTCGATTTCACCCCCCATGATCCAGCAAACCAAGTCCACATAAATCAGACCTTAAAAACTACCTAATCAAATCAAAACCACAAAACAATTTTAGCAACCATTTTAATCACAAACAAAGCTAAGTAACCCCTTATACAAATCACAAAAATTCTAACCTTAAGAATCAATTTTAATTAAAAAACAAAGTTAACCAACCCCTTTTAGAAACCATAAAAAACATAAAAATCAGACCACATAGAATCATACCTCAATTCAGTTAACCCTAAAAACCATTGAATCTTAAAAAGAAGAACATATACATTCTTTGTTTAAGTCTTACTAAGCCCAAAAAATAGTCACCAAACACCGAAAGAATCACCATCAAACAAATCCCCGTCAAATACAAACTCTGAAACAGGATATATTAAGCCCAAAAAATAGTCACCAAACACCGAAACCACCACCATAAAAAAACACCCATCGCTCATATTAAGCCCAAAAAATAGCGAGATGTGAGGGATGTTTATCTGTTTCTAGATAGAGAAAAGAAACATCCAGAGAGGTGATGTGGGTGATTATGGATTCCACCTGGCAATCATGCAAGATAAGTCCATAGTTAGTGGGATATTGGTTAACAACGAGTCGACTATGTCTGACGGAGTCAGGAAACATATAACCGGAGTAGATAAGGTACGTCGGGTGATGAGGTATCATTTTATACACTATTTTAGGGTCGTTTAACCCCCTAAATCATGTGAATATGCCTAAATTATGTGCTTAATTGTTTGTTTTTAGGTTTTTAGCACTTGGATGGCATTTGGAGGAAATACACATGACTTGGGCTCATTTGGAGAAGAAACGGACAATATTACGGACCTACACCAAATCTCTTAAAGAATCATTCTCACAGAGCGTGGAGACGGCGTCGCAGGCATAAAGCGATGCCATCATGATCTATCTAGTGACAGTGTTAGAAATCTAGCCACAACGTCAGGACGTGGCCGACTTAAAGAGGATCTAGAATCATCTACGTAGCGACGGCGTCAGGACTTCAAAGTGACGTCGTCGCAACGATTTTCCTATATATATTAAACCGATTTTAGGGTTTTAAGCGTGTAACTTTGTATAACTTTTAGGAGCCAAACCCTAGTCATTCTAGCAGCTTTTTAGGTCATTTTTAGGGCCTCAAAACCCTATTTTAACTACCTTCAATCCATGTTCTAATCACGTAAGATTGTTTATCATTAATCATTCAATATGTCTATGTGTTGTTTGATTGATTTATGTTCTTGCTTTATCTTTAACATGCTAGGCGAAACCCTCCTTTATATTTACTTATGATTGCATGAAACTCAGGTTGTAGATCCTTTTAATGTTGCTTCTTGTTGATGGATGTTGTTGGTTCCATGATTATTCATACAAACCTTAACAATGATGTGTAGAATCAAGATGCAGAAAAATTAAAACTTTATTGATGATTGAAAGAGAAAAACAAAACCTTTTGGTGGCTAGAAACCCTCACAATAATGACTAGCTAATTTTCTCTCTAAAATGTCTAACCTAATTTTTGACTAAACTAGGACTATTTATACTAATAAATAGATTAGCCTAGGAGGCTTTTGAGCTTTGATGGGCTTTTTCATTAAAGGCCCGTTTACATAATATTACATGTTTAAACGAACTAGACTTTTGTCTTGTATCTTCGAGTGACCGAAGCTTCTTTGTTTGGGTCCATTTATGTGATCCTAACAATCTCCCCCTAGATGAGGTCATGAGAAGTTGTTTGAAGCTCACTCGTGCTTGTCTCTTTAGCTCGTTGTTGAAGGGGGGTACTTCACTTGTTGTGCTTTGGTAATTCAATCTTTAACACCTTGATCATGATCTTCAGAACTTGATGTGATGACTTGATCTTGATCTTTGACTTGTTTAAGCTTTACTTCTCTGAATTACTTTGTGATCTTCTTTCACTTTGACTTTGCCATACGCTGATCTTTAGTCTCGTCATTCACAACTCATAAATCCTGTTGGAATCATTGAAAAGCTTTGATGAATTATCTTCTTCCAATCATTTGAACTTTTGCATTTGAAGAAGACATTGATTTTCAGAGATTATGCGGAAGCTTTGAATGTAAGCTTTCTTGATTACTTCAGATACTGTGGTATGGATATGAGCACATGTCTTGCATCGGAAACTTTGAGTCGTCATTCGCTATGATAGAACAATTTAGTCACCAACAAAAACATTTTTGTTATGTTAAAATCCACTTAAGGTTCTAGAAAAACATTTTGGAACACACAAAGGTTTTATATTTTGAGGGACCGATATTAGACGATACTCCAAATCTGGTCGGTTACATTAACCTCTGAATTCCGTGAGGGATCAATGATTACTTATGAATACTGCACCTGTGATCAGAAAGAATTCATTAAAAGAACCTTCCAGTATCAGTTTTTTTCCCCGCCACGTTGACAAGCTATTCCTCTAATACCTAAGTATCAGATTTCCCTAATGTTCAACTCGTTCTCTGACCAGATGTCCGAAAGACTAACACACTATAAGTAATTCCTACTAATAAATGGTAAAGAGTGAGTCGTACAGTTACTATCTCCTGACTATACCGTACAATTCCTTTTTCCAGCTTTTACTTCTAATACAATTAATACCGTAGAATGCCTGTTGGCAAAAATGATTGAAAAACATTCGATGTGCTTATAAAATTTGTTTTGGGGCACAAACAAAGTTTAAAATCAGAATGCTTCGATGATTATTGAAATATATCCGAAAGATATGAATGCCTTGGGAAATCCAACTTGTACAAGTACAATTTATGGAAATCCACTTCACTAGTGGGCGCAGTCCGAAGACCAGGCATGAGCATTCATACGAATACCCTGGTGGTACAACATCTCTTTCCTCAGCATTCCATAAGATCACTTTCACGAACATGAAACAAAAGATTCTTTTTCATTTATCAAGATACGTGTGTACGACACAAATTTTTGGTATCTTGACATTTTTGATCATATTAACACTTATGCTCCCCCTACACATGTGCGTCGATAATCGAAAGATGTTTAGCACATGCATGGATAGGACTTAGCATTTTAGAATCAATCGAATCATTAATTATCCATTTTACATGTTTAAGTCACATTTTCTCCCCCGATCAAAAGTATGAAACTTGTGAATGGTTTTGATCTAGAATGGACTTAAAATGTATCAATCTCCCCCTCAAAGTATGAGGTGAGGTGAAATAGCACAAATATCAAGTGAGCAATTGAAACAAGACCTTTAGAATACCCAGACAGGAATGATACTGCAAAAAAAAAAACAAAAAATACCAAAGCTTCTTGAACTTGTAAGCGGTTGGTCGTGTCAATCTTTCAGCAATAGAATCAGCAACAGTACGTCCTTTTGACCTGCAACAACTGTGAGAAATACTGATTCTCCCTCTCAAACAATGACTCGTGTCAATGTTTGAATTGGTTAGCCCAAACATGTTTGATAAAACAAGTTGTTTATGATAAAAAAAATTTGGGGCTTAGACAACTTCTTGTCTGTGGAAGAAATAATGCACTGAAACGTACATTAAATCTCTGGGCTAAGACCGGGTTACAGTCTGAAATAATTGCAAGCCATACTACACTAATATAAATATGTCTATATATTTTAATTATTTTATTTTATTTTATTATTTTTTTTTTTGCAAATATACACAAATACAATATGAAACACTTGGTTACTCGGAGACAGACTCATCCTGGAGTTCTTTCAGAGTCTCTGGTGACATTTGTTTAACTCCAAGCAGTGGGAGTAGTGTTGCGAAGCGCTCTCTCGGTAAGGCTCTAGGCCTTCGGAAAAAATGTCAGCCAGTTGGTATTTTGTCTCCACGAAATACAACTCACCAACTTTCACCTTTCAAACTTCTATTTGATAAAGTGGTACGATATCAATGTGCTTGGACGCGAGTGTTGAACACTATTACAAGCATAGACAATACACTTTGATTATCACAATACAAATCGAATTTGTTTGAACAGCAAACCTAGTCTCGCAGTTGAGAAGCGATCTAGAGGATTTGAGCACAGCATCCTGATAGGCGATGTATTCACTTCTGTGAGTAGAGATGCATACTTTTCTGCTTCTTTGATTACCACTAACAAGCTGATGTCCAAGAAATTGAGCTGAACCTGAAGTTATCTTCTCCTTGTGTCATGACACCCTCAAAAGCACATCGCAAAAGCTTTTAGATCAAAGCCGGAGTCTTCTGATACCTACAGACCCATGTGAATGGTTTCTTTTTAGGTATCGAAAGATCCAGCTTTATAGCATTAAAGGTGCATTTCCAGTAGGCTTAGCCTGGAACGTGCACACATACAACCAGCTAATACAATGCAGTCTAGATGGTCACAAATATGACATAAAAGGAGCCAACCATACCACGAAATCGTGTAGAGATCAATTAGCTTTCCTCCCTTATCTTCATCAAGTGGACGCTTCGCCATTGAGAGTGTCAATGGTGGCATTGTGGTCAAAACCAAACCTTTTTCAGATTTCCTGACAAATTTGGATGTTGATAAAGATGCCTCTGGGATTTTGAGAAATCTTGGTAAACCTAAAAAGAATGACATTTTCCCATCATCGACTATCTTGAAAGGTTGAGTCATCTCAAATGGCAAATAAATTGCCATGTTTGGATTGGTAGAGGCAAAAATGATATCAATCTACATATATTTGTACCAGTATAATATGTGTGCCTGCTTTCCTGGTGAACATAGTTGCATCGACCACGCCCTTTTGTAAATCCTGACATGATTAGAAACACTGATAGCTTGTCATACACGCACGTGAGCTTGTTATAAGCCATAAGAGCTTTCTTGAGCGGTACACATGCGATGGATGCTCCTGGATCTACAAACCTCTGGATGACTACATAGACAACTTCATTCAGTTCGCCGTTGATGAAGGCGGTTTTCCCTCAACGTCCCCAACTGGAAGAGGAACCATGTTACTGACTTGCTGCGTGAGCAATGAAAAGATCTGATCCAATCTAATCTAGCAACCGACAAATGGCTTCTCAAAAATCAATACCAGCTCCAGACGATATCCCTTTATCGCCACTAACCTGCTTTGTTCTTCAAGACGTCTCCATATTCATACCAACTTAATTTTGAAAATCCATTGAGCGGATGATAAAAATATTCTCTGGACAGGTACAAATCCATACAATCGAGCACGTTTCAACTCATGGAATTTTTCATCCTGCATAGCCTCAAATCCAAGCACGAGTGCTCTAAAAGGCTTGCTTGTAAGTCTTATGGTTCTACATGAGTTAGGAAATTCATGAAAGAAACACCACAATTCGCATCAAGTTTCTAGCTGTTTCCTGTAGAGACAGGTCGGTCTTTATCCCAGATAATGTTTGCAAATGCGATGTCATTGATGTTCCACATCTGCACGTGAGGTAATTGTTGTTAGGAGTCACATCATATGACAGAGCTGAAGAAACGTGCTTCTGAATCGGTTTCAGGAGCATTATTGGTGTCATACACTTTTACTGCAACATGATCGAACAGTGTTTCAATAACAGAATCACTAGCGTCTGTAGAAGGAAATTGACATGAAGCACGAGGCATTACAGTAACTCAGGACGCCTACATGAACGAAAAAAAAACAGTAGTGGAGGTTAACCTATAGGTGCATTCTCGGGTAGCCTTAGCAGCAAGGAGCATTTACCGGAGTGTATCGGAAAGCCGAGTGGCATGACCCAATCATCAATAAACCATTGAAACCAAATCGTCTACTTGTAATCTTTGTAGGAGGGACATCTAGCGACTGGGTCTTTTACTGTTCAGACCGCTGGCGTCCTGACTGAAAAGCATAAGAATCCCCCCCGAGTTTTGTACTATTTGTCACAGAAGTCATTTGTTGAGGTGCGAGGCCTGAACTGGTTTGACACAGCATCACTCCTTCTGTAAGTACATCGAAGTAAACATGAACGGTGTCCTGAATCTTGCTTGTATCCTTTTTGTTGTAAATTCGGGTACGCCTTCTTGGTGGGTGCATACCCAACAAATATACCTATATCTGCTTTTGCCTTGAGTTTACCAACGTCATCGTAGTCATTGGTAGGATAGCACAGAGATCCAAACACTCAAAAAGTATTTAGATTAGGTTTCTTATCCCTCAGCAATTACCTAACAGTCTTCCCGTAAGCGTGTGTAAAAGGATCGATTGAGTGTATACAACGCAGGTGGCTATAGCTTCAACCCCATAGAACTGTATAGCTTTCGCAAAAATGAGCATAGTACGAGCAACTTCCATAAGAGTTCGGCTTCTGTCTTTCGACAACGCCGTTCTGTTACGGAGACCGAGGTACGCTCGTTTCATGAGAAATACCAACACTCTCAAACCAACCGTCGAGTGTCTTATTCACAAACTCCGTTCCATTATCTGTTCTGACGAATTGAACAGTAGCATTAAGGGCTCGTTGAGTCTTCACAATAAACTACTTAATCACTTGAGGGAGTTTTTCCATCCTTTGTTCGAAGAAATCTTACCCATGCCAAATTTTGGTGTAAATCATCCAGTATCAACAAACATACTTCTTTCCGTTGATACTTTCCATTCTCATTGTCCGCAGAGTCCATATGTATGGTATGGAGAACTCAGTATGGTGTTTTTCCGTCTTTAGGGATGTGATGCCCCCTTTTTTTTTTTTTTTTTTTCCCCCCCTTTTTGCCCCCTGTTTTTTTTTATCCTAGCTGACAAGATGGACACAAATGGTCTTTGTCATATTTTAGCATGGGTAATCCTCGGACTAGATCATTTCGAGCCAATTCGTTCAAAGTCCCGAAATTTAGATGATCAACCGACGATGCATAACCATGACTTCGTTGAAAGAGCTTTATAAGCAAGCAAACTGGTGAAGCTGACATCATATCATTCTGTGAGATAGAGTACAGGTTGGTTGTCCGTGAACCTTTGAGTAGATCCACCATATCGTAGCTGCGGATGTGACATGAATGCTGTCGGAATGCAACTTCTAAGCCTCCATCACAAAACTGTCCGACTGAGAATAGGTTATGCTTGAGTCCTTCAACATAATAGACTCGATAGATGATAGTGTCACCCATTTTATAAATCACATATCCAACGATTGCTGCATATTCATCGTTGCCAAAACTCACAGTACCGAAATGAACTTTTCTACAATTGATAAATCGCGCTAATCAGATCACCGGTCATATGCTTGAGACATCCAGAATCCAGATTACCATAGAAACACTTTGTTACTACCTATGAAACACAAACATATAACGATGATAGGATGCCCTGAAGTTTCCGGTTAGTTAACAAACAAAAATAACAGATAGCCCTTTGGAACCTGCCTTTTCGACACTAAGTTTAATAGTCCAATAAACCTAGCGACAAAGTTATTTGAGGGGCTAGAACTGAATAGCACTCGGAGTAAGTTCTATTGGCATATCATAGGTTCCATAATCCTAGTTAAAGGATACTTCTCAAATAATGAGAAATGCCTTCCTGTGGGCTTCCACTGAGGCTTGCTATTAGCAACAGGTTTGCTAATTGGTTTCCAGACTATCTTAATGGGTTCCCACCATTCTTAATGTGCTTTCCATTCTTTTCTTGGGTTGGCGTTTAAGACGCTTAGTCTGGTGGGGTTTAACATTCACAGAATCATCACACATAACCAAACAATCATTATGATTAGCAAAAACCAAAACCAAAGATTTGTTACATGCAGCACAAACATTGTTCAAGTTTGAAACAGAAACAGAATGTTTAACAAGCAAATTAGAATCAACACGATTCTTTTTATTCAAAGTCCTATGGTGTGCTTCTACTCTCCTCGCATTCGCACTCTTAACCGGCAAAGAACTATGATTCCGAGGGGCTCTCTTAGGCACAGTTTTGCTGGCTCCAGAAGTGGGTTTTACTCCTGTAGACATAGGCACACACACGTTAGTTTGCTTATTAGGATGCACTACTGGTTTTTGAGTTGGTTTGAGTGAAGGTCTGGGGGGTTCACTGAAAGTTACTTGCTTCTTCTTAGGTAACGGGGTTGGTTTGACCCAGTTAGCACGTTTGGGTGGTGGAATATACTTAGAACCTAAGTTGTACATTCCAGGAGCAAGCACTTTGGGTGTCTCAGATGTTGAAGGTCCACTACTTGTTTTACCAGTCACTTGGGCTTTCAGCTGGTTATTTCCCGCAGTTAAGGCACTAAGCTTTTCAGTGTACGCAGTACGTGAGTGAGTATTCGCCTGTGACAGTTCATCATACCGTCGTTTCAGACTCACGTTTTCTACCTTAAGGCCATCTAGCTGAATCCTAAGGGAGGTAATCGTATCTTTCAACTGAATTCTGTCAGTTTCTAACGCTTGTTGGTCACAACTACCTTCAGTGGAACCTACATTCAACACCTTCATGATGTTGATCTGAGCATCTAAATTCCTGATAGTGTCATCTTTCCCTTGAAGCTGTTGTCTTAACTTGTTAATTTCAAATTCAATAAAAAGCTGTTTCGAGAAAGGCAAAACGTTTTTCAGATTCAATAAAGAGCTGTTTCTGTTTTGAAATCTCAGCTTCAAGTTCAAGAACTTTAGTGTGTTCCAGCTGTTCTGTTTTTGAAAACTTAGCTTCAAGTTTCAAGAACCTTAGTGTGTGCCCTATCGCATGCAGAGCTAAGATCTTCCAAAGCAATTCGAACTAGGGGGCACAAACATTATCGAAGAAAGCACAATAGAGCATATATCTTTTTCTAAACACTCAGCAATTAAGCATTCATTTATGATTAAAAGATTTTTCTTCTCTATGGTCAGGTCTTGTTATCAAGAAACACATTGTCATATGCCGCCTCCAATTTCATCAAAAATCTGTTCAATTTCTTTACTCTTGAAAAATGTATCATTAGCAACTGGATTATGTTTTTTTGAAATGGACTAAAATGGTACCAGTTATTGTACAAACAAACTGTTTTGCATAATCAAAACACCATTCAGAAACATAGTCTGGTCTTTGTGTTGTTCTTTCTTTTATGATACCTTCAAATTGAGGAAAAACAGCATTAACGTTTCGAAGACTGGTCAGAACTTGACTTGGAGGTCGACTTTTACGAACAAAAGGAGTAGCAGGCGTGGCTGATTTACTAGCTTGACTAGCAATTTCGTTGGCAGAAAGCCAATACGCCTGATCTCCAGATAGGTCCTTCTGAGGAACGAACATAAGGGCATTTAGCTTGTCATAGAAACCGTTCTTGGGTCGAACATGCCCTGGTTTTTCGTTCATCTTTTTCATGCTAACAACTTGGTGAACCAAGACCTCTTCACTATCCCATATACTCACAGGGTTGGAAGATTGGGATCAAAAAAAAAAGGTATCATCATCATACAAAACAGGTTGAGTACATTTGGCCATATAACCTAGACTGGGTTACGGGTGCCTAGATGTCCTTGTCAAGTCTTTGGTTGCCTTTTGAGGTTTCTTTGAAAGCAGGGAAAGTTTGTGTTGGCATGTTTATCTTTGCAACATATCCTCGTTGCAACTTTGTTAGCAGTTTTAAACAAACATTTCATCTAGATAACTATATGCTGAGATCCTTTCTCAGAATAAAATCTTTTCTTTTTAGATTGTAAAAAAAGCAATTGATTTTTCTTTATCCTGAAAGAGTGACTTTAAGTAAATCGATTTTCTTGCACAAGTTCACGTTACGTCTATTACACGCTGAATCACTAGGGCTTGTCCTGTTAACTTGTTTTCCAAGATCAATTTTGACCTTGTGGGAATCTGACGACAATATTTCTTGCTTGCATGACGACTCATTGTTTCAGGTCCTCTATTTCCTAACAGTTTTCTTGGTTCACCTTAGGCATGTCCGTCCTAAGTTTGGGTTGCAAGTCAGTTAAGATGGCAATCATAAGATACTTTTATCAGATGTCAGAAGATACCTCAGTTGTAACAATTTTGGGCTTCGGTGTCAAAGAAGATACTGATGATACGAGGATCGTATTGTCATCAATCTCAGGTCTCCAGCATCGGAGTCTAAATTGTTCTTCCTGGTGCATCTCCTGATTTCAACTATAATCCACATTATCAAAGATTTGATTGTCATTGGAGTGTACCTCATTGACTAAATTGTTGGTTGCACTAGTGGATGACAAGTTGGCCATGAAAGCGACAGCAGCATTGGGGCCTTCATCCACGTCTGAGTCATACGCATCCTCATGATTGCTTGAACAGTTTGTTGGTAGTCGTGCTGAGGTTGATCTAAGTGCGGTGCATTCACATCAGCGAGGAATGACTTCAGCTTCAGCATCTTAACACATCGCCTGTTCTCTTACTACCATCAGTAAAGCTTATCTTTGAAGTACTGAGAGTCCCATCTTTCTCTTTGGTTTCTTTACACTGCCTAGCCACATGTCCTTTTCTCCTTTGCAATTGTAACATAATCACCTCTGCCTCGAGCACCTGTATTACCAACATTACCTGGAGCCTTCCTCTGAACTGGTTCAGTAACAATGTGACCATCATGCACCGTAGCATGAGTCCTTGAGTTGGAGGAAGTCCAGAGCTGGTTGTTGGTGGGTGGAAACTGCTTTTGGAAACCACTTAAGAGATTAGCAATCTGAGTCATAGTGGCCATCAAAGCGTCATTCAAGACTGACAGTAGGTTAAGGAAGGATTGAGGGTGATGAAAGAGCAGTGGCAATGTGGTGTGAGCTACATAGACAATGGATCAACAATACTTGAGACTGACTCCTTGTTTCTTGAGAGTCTTTTTGCATGAGTTCATAGGCTTTGAATAGTAATAGATCTGAACATAAGGTGTGGTTGAGATATCCATGTTCTGTTTGACATTAGTCACATACTTTCCCCAATAAGCCGGAAGGTTGTTGACAAACTTGGTGTTCATTTGATGAGTTGGAATATTGAGCTGAGTAATCTTCATGTCATTCACAAGCTTGTGGAAACGCACAAAGTAGTCATGAATTGATTCGTTTCCAATAGCACGAAAGCGTTCATACTCATCAAACAGATCTTCCTTCCTTTGTTGGACTATCCTACCTGGATCCTTGCATGAGCATCTCCACATTATCCCAAATCTCTTTGTCAGTGCTTTGTTTGTGATTGAGGTTGTTGAAGATGTGTCTAGGAAGACCTTGACTGAGAATGATTTCAGCTTGAGTATCAGCCATCTCAAGTTTGTTTTCCTCTTCACTGAATTCAGAATCAAGTTTCTTCCTTGGTGCAGGCACAGCAGCAGACTCAGTAGGTGGAGGATCAGTGATCATAGGGTGATGTAGGCCAGTCTGGATAGATTTCCTATCTGCTTGCATTGGGTTTGCCCTCGAATGTACCAGTTATACGAATCTTCCAAGAATCATAGTCACTTTCAACCAACATAGGTGGACGAGTATCGGTACCTGCGGCATTTGTTTCTTCATTGGATGCCATTGAATAAGTTTGTTTAGTAATGATCTGATCGTAAGTGATTGTTGATTGATGACTTGGTGTGAGGTTTGTGATTTTCGGGTAATTTTTAAACAGTCAAAATCAGGTTTGAGGGGCCTAAATGACTCCCGAATGGGCCAAAAATGTACAGGGCTCTTGCTCAAAGAGAAAGAGTCTTGACCGTTGGGCCCGTTTCGAGCTGGTAAAAAAAATTTCAAACAATCCGACACAAAAATTATTTTTGCTTGTTCGGTCGTCTAGTTCGGTCGTCCTAGTGTCGACTCGTCTTTTTTTTTTTGTGTCGAGTCGTCTCGTTCGATCGTATCGTTCGATCGTCTCGTTCGATTGTTCTCGTTCGATCCTTGTTCGATCCACTCGTCGATCCACCTCGTTCGATCGCTTGATCGGAACCACTCGTTTCGATCGCTTGTGTTCGATCCTTCAGTCGATCCCTTGTTCGAAGGTCTTGTTCGATCGATTCGTTCGATCGTTAGTTCGATCCTTCTAGTTCGATGAAGCTTGTTCGATCCTTTTGTTTTCCCCTCGTTCGGTCCTACCTTGAATTCCACTCGTTCGATCAATCTTGAATTCCACTCGTTCGATCGAAACAGCTAGAACTCGTTCGATCGCTACGTCTTTTTTTTTAACACTTTTCGAACCAAAACAACAAGAACAAAGGAAAAAATACTAGATGATGATTGCTACACAGATGGTTGATTGATATTAGATTAAACATAAAACCATCTTTGATCAAGAATCAAACAAAAATAATCATAAACCCCTTTTTTTTTATAATTTTCGAGATCAAGAAGGAATAAGAATAAAACAAAACCAAATCAAATCAATACATCAATCTGTAGCTCTTGATACCAATTGTTGGATCCCTTATCATTCCATGGATGCAATCATCAAGATCAATGGCCAACAAGATTAACATTAAAGAACTTTTGATTAAAAGAAAAACAAAGAGTTGCTACAAACCCCTAAGATGAAAAATGATAATGAAGTCATAACCTAATTTTTTACTAAACTAGGTGTATTTATACTAACTAGGATTTACCTTTGAGGGCTTTCTTTTTGGGCTTTTTACATCTTGGCCCGTATACATAATAAACATCAATTAACATTGTCTTTCGAGCTAGACTTTTGTCTTGCATCTTCGAGTGACCGAAGCTTCTTTGTTCGGGTCTATTTATATGATCCTAACAAGTGTCCTAACTCCTTGTAAGTCATGTCATGACCCCTTAAATTATGATAGCCTGAACGATAGTACGATGATAACTATATGGGATTATATACAGTTGTTGTTAGACAACGTACTTGAATACTGATTCGACCTATATTAACTAGGTTGCATTTGGGCGTTAGCGTGATGCGTTTTTTACTTGGGATATTTTGTTATCATTTTACTCACTCAAGGTGAGTTCATAGCCCCATGTTTTACAATTATTGATTTACAAGTTTTTGGGGTGAGAAACATATGCATGTTTTACAAATTGGACGCAAGTGTACATTTTATCATGATTACGTGTTGCCTAAGTAGCGATAACCCACTATGCCCATGAATCATGAACTGTCAATTACTGGAAAGTGAGCGCTAATGATGTAAATAGATCATTTGGATTGAATCCCCCCGTTCAGTGGACTAAAGCTATCATGGAAATGAACGTAATCATTTCGGATCTGGATGTTAGGGTGAAACATCATCACGGCAATGTAGCAATTTTTATATATTGTATTTCAATTATGCGAGCTTTAGTGTCATGAGCTAAGGCAAACGTATTGCTTTTGTGATGTCCCTGCATTTGTTTTGCATATCACTGGGAAATTCTTGCGGTCCTGCATATACCAGTTACATAAACCTATGCATTCCACCATCTTTAATGTTGACGTTATTAATGCGAATGTTTTTCAGGAGGTCATTAAGCACGAGGTGCGAAGGATACATTGGTGGTTATATTTTGAAGTCATGCATTAAAGATTTAGTCGCAACAATTTGATATACAGTTATGGGCTGGAAATCTTTGTAATAATAACAAGTAAACAAGTAAAGCTTTGGGCTTTTGTAACACATACTTTATTAAATCCAATGTATCAGTTTTAAACGACTTTTTGGTCGTTCTTATATTATCTTGTGTTATTGATCTGAGAAGTAACACGCCCCGGACCCTTATTCCGCTGCGACCCAATTTGGGGGTGTTACAGATTGGTATCAAGAGCCAAGGTTATAGAGAACCAGGTCAAATGTTTTTGCTGGACTATAACCATTTTCAAACATTGCATTCATACAAAGGGGTTTTTCAACGGGACTTACATACACTTAATTGTGCATTAGTCGATTAGACTAGTGCATGCATGATTTTTGTGATAATTCATGATTTAAATAACATGTTATAATATAAATGTATATTACTATAAGAGTCTTATATTAGCATACTTATATAAGCTAATTTTGATTTCAGATATTATCATGTCAGATTCGAACATCTACATGTACATACACATCATACCCTTTCCAGTTGAGGACATTCAACATTGGATTCACCAGGAAATCGATGGTCCACCCATTATGCCAAAGGACCCAATGCTTAACAGTAATGCTGCTTAGGACGTTCCACCATCGCCGAACTACATACCTGGCCCTGAGGTTCCACCTCGCCGACTACATACCTGGCCCTGAGGTTCCACCATCGCCTGACTACATACCTGGCCCTGAGGTTCCACCATCGCCTGACTACATACCTGGCCCCGAGGAGCCGCAGTCACCTCCCCCACTGGACTTTGTTCCTGAGCCGATGTACCCTGAGTACATGCCACAGGAGGATGAGATACTCCTGGCCGAGGAGCAGCCACTACCTGCTGCTGCCTCACCCACTGCAGATTCACCAGGATATAATCCCAAGTCTGATCTAGAGGAGGAGCTGGAGGAGGATGATGAGGATCTCGAGGAGGATCCAGCTGACTACCCTGCTAATAGGGATGATGATGATGATGATGATGAGGATGAGGACGAGGACGAGGATGAGGAAGAGGAGGAGGAGGACCTAGCTCCGGCCGACCCTGTCCCACCTATACACCGTATGACTGCCAGGATATCTATCCGAGATGAGCCATCCATATCACTTCCTCCTAGGGAAGAGGTCAAGAGACTTATTGCCTTAACTACCCCATCACCATCACCAGTTACTCCACTATCATCTCCATTACCACCGATACCATCTCCACCATTACCTATACCATCACCACCACCCGATATCCCTACTCATATTGAGACTCCCGAGAGTTGTTTACCACTTTGGAAGAGGTTGAGTTTTGCTTCTCCTACCCTTAGTCATGAGGTCGGGGAAAGTTTAGCAGCCGGTGCTGCTAGGCAGGATAGACCTGCCATAGCGAGGGACGACCTTTATTCCATAACGAGGGAAGACCTTTATGGTTTTGTCGATATAGTTGATGTCCCTCCTAGATGTTCGACGTCTAGGGAGTTAGATTATGGCATTACGGATGCATGGGATGATCTGGTAGGAGCCATCGATAAGATTGCACCGACTACCCTAGAGGGGGTAAATCAGAGGGTTACCGATCTTTCTACCATTGTTGAGCAGGAGACTACCATCATGTATGGTATTATGGAGGATGCTCAAGATGACCGGTCTCAACTCAGAGGCTGAGTCAACCTGTTGTATAGGGATAGGCCTATTCATAGTTGTTTAGCAGTGATGGTAGAGAGAGAAAGGCTAGGATGGCTCGTGAGGCTTGGGGACTATCCATGGATGCTAGCAACTATGCACGTTCAGATGTTATGTCATTACGTACTACGGTAGTGGCGCAGAGTGCATTGATTTCAGAGTTACAGTCAGCAGATCACAGGAGACAAAGGGTGATTTTAGAGTTGTTGGCATCAGACCACAAGAGACAGGTTCAGTTGACTAAGACATTGAGGTTGCTGAAAGGACTATAGACACAGATGGTCGAGTTTCAGAGGCAGCATGGACCCGCAAAGGTCCGGCACAGCCTGATGCACCAGGAGAGGCTGGTAGCAGCTCCTAGATTTGGTTATGTTGTAGCTATGCTATGCAGCCTGTTAAGTATTATGGGTTATTCCCAGCTAGCAGACTGTATAGATCTTTTGTTTTGTTTAGCTACCCAGTATAGGTCTTTTGTTCAGGTATTATCTACCTTGTACAGCATACTAAGTGTTACGGGTATATCCCGGCTAGTATGGCTTTAGGTTGTTTCTTTTGTCTTGTAACCTAAGTGTAGTAATCATCTTGTATCTGAACCGAACATGTATGTTTTTCCAAGTTATATATGAAATGGACGGATTACGTTATCTATGAAATCGAATTTATTATAAATGAATGTCGATTTGGTTATACCACGATTAATTTCAATAACAGTTGTACATTTCACTGTGTGATGTGATCTCGTTTTATTTAATGTGTATATGTTATGTCATAGTTATGATTTTATGAAATCTAACGGGTATTATGTTTTCTTGTGATTTAAAGAAAATGGCACCAAAGAGAAGGACCACGAGGTTAAACCCAAGTGCAACACCAACACCAGTCACAGACACTCATACCACTACATCTGTCACCAACACACGCCCCAAATTCAGCAATGATTAACAAAGGCGTGTACTGCAATGCAACTGGCAGCGACGATGCAACCGGAATGCGAAGATAGCCATACTTCAGAACGGGTGACAGAAGGCCTGTGCTGGTTGCTCGTGATGCACCTACCCGAGCGCATCCTAAAAATGCCCCCCCCCACCCCCCCCAAAAACGCCCTTGAACTTCAATGGGCACTTGGGAGGTAGACGACTCACTCAGTGGTTCGAAAAGATGGAATCTGTTTTACAGCATAGCAACATACAGTAGCATGCCAGGATCAAATTTTCTACGTGTACCTGCAAGGAATGCTCTTAACATGGTGGAATTCCCACTTAACACCACTACTCCTGAAGCGCCCATAATGCAAATGCGTGGAGAACACTGAAAAAGATGATGACAGACAAATACTGCCCAAGGGGCAAAATTAAGAAACTGGAGTTCAAAATGTGGAATTTGAAGGTAAAGGGTAACGATGTTAGTAACCTATAGCCAACGTTTCAAGACTGCACTAATGTGGCGATCGATGTTCCCAGAAGAAATCGACCAGAGTGAGAAATATGTCGGTGGCTTGCCCGACACGATCCATGGCAGTGTGATGGCAACTAAGCCAAAAACTATGCAGGATGCCATTGAGTTCGCCACTGAACTCATGGACAAGAAGATCAACACTTGGGCTGAACGTCAGGCTGACAACAAAAGAAAGTCTGATGACACCGCCAGGAACAACCAGAATCAGCAACCAAACAAGAGACAAAACACTAGAAACTTATCCACGAGAGGAATGGTGACGGAGACCATACGGAGGGCCTAGACCTCTGTGTTCCAAATGTAACTATCACCATGATGGTCCTTGTGCTCCCAAATGCCACAAGTGCCACCGATTTGGTCATTTAGGTCGTGACTGCAAGAATCCCCTAAATGTCAACACTGGGGCTAATCAGAGGACTTGTTTTGAATGTGGTGCTCAGGGGCATTTCAAGAAGGATTGCCCAAAATGGAAGAACAACAACAACCGGGGTAATCAGGCTGGAAATGCCAAGGCTCAGGCAAAGGTGTATGCCGTGGGCAATGCAGGGGCAAACCCGGACAACAATGGTTTGTGCACGGGTATGTTCTGCTAAACAAAAACCGATATGCAACTATATATATGATACCTGGTGCCGATAGAAGTTTTGTATCTACTATTAATTTAGTCACTTCGAATTGATAACACACCAACTGAATTAGAAAATCAGATTTATAATGTCGAACTATCCGACGGCTAATAATTGGGTTAAACACTATTATCCGGGGTTTACGTTGAAACCTCTTAATATCATCCTTTCAACATAGACTTAATGTCCGTAGAACTAGTAGTTTGACGTGAATAATATGGTATTGATTTGTTAGGCAAAGTACCATGTCGTTATTGTCTGTCGCAGAAAACAGAACGTGTCGTATTCCTTTTAGAGCAAAATTTTAATCGTTCGTTTGGTACGGAAGCAGCAATAAAACACGGACCCGGATTAAGACATCATCTCGTGTACTAAGCCAAGAGTATTTAACGAAGGGATGTCACGAATGAGCGAGAGTAGCAAATAGAGCGACCGGCAACCAAAGACGAAGACAAGTCAAAGGAGAAACGACTCGAAGATGTGTCAGTTGTTCAATAATTTCCTAAAGTCTTTCCTGAGGACTTGCTGGGTATACCACCCACTCGACAAGTGGAGTTTCGAATCGATTTGGTACTGGGTGCTACACCTGTAGCACGTGCACCATATAGATTAGCACCGTCCGAAATGAAGGAACTAGCGGAGGAACTGCAAGAACTTACGACAAATGCTCCATAAGACCAATTTCCGCACCCTGGGGATCTCCGGTTCTGTTTGTGAAGAAGAAAGTACGGGTCATTTGTATGTGCATAACGATTACAGGGAATTGAACAAACTAACAGTAGAAGAACCGCAACCCACATCCCAAAGGATCGATGACCTATTCGACCAGTCTGCAAGGTCGAGTATTATTTCAAGATCGATCTGAAGAGTCAGGGTATCACCAGTTGAGGGTTCAGAAGAGACCATTTCCCAAAAACTCATTCAGTACCGATAACGGTCACTATTAATCTAAGTCATGTCCTTTTGGTTTGACAAATGCACCGGCCGTTGGTTCATGACCTTTATGAAACCGGGTGTGTAAACCTATCTGGACAATTTGTAATTTGTCTTCCATCGATGACATTTTTGATCTACTCCAAAAGTAAAAGAACATGAAGAAACACCTTAGGTAGATCTTGAAAAATGGCTTACAGAAGGAAAATTGTTACGCCAAGTTCTCCAAGTGTGAATTCTAGATTTCCAGGGTACAATTCCTCGGTCACGTGATTGACTGTCGAGGTATTCATGTTGACCCTGACAAGATTGAATCTATCAAAGATTGGGCGTCTCCTAAACACCAACAGAGATTCGCCAATTTTTGGGCCTGGTCGGCTATTATAGAAGATTCATCAAAGGGTTTTCAAAGATCGCCAATGACAAGGTCCAAACTAACCCATAAAGGTGTGCAAGTTTGATTGGGGCGATACACAAGAAGCAGCTTTTCAACTGTTTGACGTGCAGAAGCTGTGCAGTGACCAATCCTGCCTTAACCTAAGAAGCGAAGATTTCATCGCATACTGCGATGCTTCAAAGAAGGGTTTGGGCGCTGTGTTGATGCAAAGAGAAAAGGTAATTTCTTATGCATCACGCCAGTTAAAAATTCGTGAAAAGAACTATATGACTCATGATTTAGAACTTGGGGCAGTAGTTGTTCGCTCTAAAAATTTGAGCACTATCGTTACGGAACCAAGTCAACGGTGTTCACAAATGATCACAAAAAGTTTACAACACATTTCTTGATCAGAAGGAATTAAATATTGGGCAACGTCGCTTGTTAGAATTGCTGCGTGATCGACGATAGAGAGCGTAAAATTCTTTATCACCCTGGAAGGCGAATGATGATTGCTGATGCTCTGAAGCAAGGAAGGAACGAGAACCACTAAGGGTTCGACTTAGTGATGACTATTGGCTTGGATTCTTCCTAAACAAATCTTGAAAGCTCATACTGAAGCACGAAAGCCGGATAAAAAACATCAAGAAAGTAGGATGTTGGGGGCATATTGGGTTGAGAATTCAAAAAAGATCCTAGAGAAACCTTAGAACGGAAAAGTTGGAACCACGTGCAGGATGAACTTGTGCTTAAAGTCATGAGTTGGTTTACCATGTTATGGCTACTTAATGACTGTGATCATGCACGATGTCCCACAAGTCTGAAATACTCTATTCATCCTTTTCTGGCAATATGTACCATGTATATGAGAAACTATATTGGTGGCCCAATTATGAAAGCTAACATCGCCACCTATGTTAGCAAGTGTTTGACCTGTGCTAAGGTCAAGCCGAACATAAGAGACCATCGGGTTTGTTAGTACATCAAATATGATACCTCAAAGGAAGTTGGACAACATCACGATGGATTTTTGTCAGAAAGCTTCCTAATTCGTCACAATAAGGGTTATTACACTATTTGGTTGGATCATTGACCGACTTACAAAGTCTGCCATTTTAAGCCCATGATGGAAACGGATCCCATGGATAAACTGCGAGATGTCCTAAAGAGGTAGTCACGAAGCATGGAATACCTGTTTCAATTATCTATGATCGTGACCCTCGGTTCTCATTAAATTTCTGGAAGTCACTTCAGAAGGCTTTGGGTACAAGTTTGGATATGAGTACTGCATATCATCCAGAAACTAACGGACAAAGCGAGAAGACCATCCAAACTCTCGAGGAATGATGATTACGTGCTATGCGTAATGGCTTTGAAATGGGTGTTGGTTAAACATTAGCCACATTTTTTTTTTTTTAGGTCGAGTTTTCCTACAATAACAGTTATCAGTGTCAATCATTAAGTCTAGCACCCGTTTTGAAGCACTTTTATGGTCAAAGTGTCCGTTCATCACCCGTTGTGTTGGGGCCGAGGTTGGACAAGTACAACTCTACTGGTCCAGAATTATGCTAGAAACAACAAAGAGGATCATACAGATCAAAAAAAAAAAAAAAACAAAAAACAAACAAAAAAAAAAAAATGAAGAAAGAAAAATAAAAGAAAAAAAGAAAAAAAAAAAAAAAAAAAAAGATAATGAAAACAAAAAAATACAAAGAAAAAAGAAAAGAATAAAAACAAAAAAAAAAAATATAAAAAAAAAAGAACAAAAATTAAAATAAAAACCAAAAAAAGGAAAAAAAAAAGGCGCGAAAACAAAAAAAAAAAAAAAAAAAAGCAAAAAACCTAAAAAAAAAAAAAAAAACCCGACCCAACCCCCCTCCCCCCCCCCGCCCTTCCCCCACCCCACCCGCCCTCCCCCCCCCCAACCCCCCCGTTCTACCCCATGCACTCTCACGTCCCCCCCATGCTCACAGCCACAAACACCTGCTACACCTGCAGGAGATACAAGTAGTAATAGCATAAGCGAAAATTCATCCGGTTCGCCTTTGCCCTGTGATCTTATGTTTAACGAATTGCAAACGGGGGAATTTAAACGCCATATATGACGACGCATCAAGGTGTTGAAAAAGGTTGGAATTCTTATTTCATACAAATCAAGGAGACTTTCCTCAAGAGCTGAACAGGGTCCACAATACGATTTCATGTATATCCAACTTGAAGAAATGTTAATCAAGACAACAATAGTCGTTTGTTGGAAGACATCCAAGTGGAAGACAAGCTTCGATTTGTTGAAGATCCTGTATTGAAGTAATGGACGTAAAGTCAAGCAATTGAGGCGAAGCAGTGACCCAATTGTCAAGGTTCGATGGAACTCTAGGGGTGTCCTAAGTTTAACGTGTAAAGGTGAAGATCAATTCAGGAAGAAATATCCACACCTCTTCACCAAGACCGCACCATCATCAAGTGCCGTGTCATAAGCCTTGAGGACAAGGCTCATTTAACGGGGGAAGACTATAACACCTCGTGTTTTAGGTCATTGTACGACATTATGTAATTCACAATTTATTTTTAGGGTATATACAACGCGTTTGCTCTTAAACCGTAAACAGAAACTAAAATCGCGTACACTAAAAATGATCATACAATGTTAAACTAGCATTAAAACAATTAATAAACGATTACATCAAGCAGTTTTAAAATGATTATTATGAGGATGAATAATCAACTTTTGTCTCATCTTATTTTTATTGGCTACCTTAAAATGCTTACGTTTCGCAATAAAAACGCGTTTCGGCATTCCCAGGAAGCACCAAAAACCTAACTACGCGCCATGAAAAATAAAATACCCCCCCCACGAATATACCCAATACACAAAATAATCAAAATATCAACTATAGATAATATATTATAAATATATATTAATATAAATATATAATATATATAATTTATAAATATATATATATAAACAAATTATATATATGGAGGTGTGTGTGTGTGTGTGGTGTGTTTGTGTGTGTGTGTGGCTGAATTTTTTAAGATAGGATCCAAGGAACATCAATGGTGACTAAGGCCCTATAATAATCAAGATATTTCACTCCATTGTTTCCTTGTGCCTTCCTAAGTGCCACCTCTCTTTCTTATCCCTAGCACATGCATATGAGGCTTGATAATATCTCCTAAACACTATAAATAGCATGCACTCACTCTTACTTTCATAAACACTTAACCAAAAATCACAAAAACCTTTCTCTTGTCTCTCCTCAAGCTCCGGCTCAAAATAGCCACTCAAACAAATCCCATACATTGATATTCTAAGATCACACAAGTACTCTCACATCAAACAACGATAACTTCAAGTGATATGAAGTGTTAGATAACCATTTACAAGTGTTAAGCAAAGAAGAAAGATTAGGGTGTATTAAACCTAATCCCCATTAGGGTTTCATTTCATTCAAGCTTGGATTTTAGATCCTAAACCAAGGTTTGGGTTGAAATTTATCATCATTATACAACACTTACAGAGGTTATATATATACCTTTAAGTCTTCCACTTTGATCATCTTTATATATTTACATGTTCAATATAACAAATCACCAAAATAGTGGTTTTAAACATGATTAAAATGAAAACCTTACTTATGATTATGATTTAGAACACGATTTTCAAAAGATATGTGAATAGTAATATTCATGAATAATAAATTATAAGTATGTAACATGTTAGTTTTAAGAGGAAAATGTTTTAAAGTGTAAACTAGTGAGTTAAAAAGATTAATTAAAGACAAGGTATGATTTATGTAAGATATTATCTTATGATCTTAGAACTAATAAAAAAAATATTGATCTTTAGCACTATATTAAATATATGTACAAAGTATATTATAAAGTTATAAAGGATTGTGGAAAAATATGTAATGGTAAAAGTATATATATAAAGTATATAATAAATAATGTTATATATAATGTACATAAAGGCTGTTTTGCTCGAAAACCAAATATGTGGGGTTTTCATTTTTATTAAAAAGTACATCACATAAGATTCGAAATGATAAGAACCTCGAAAAAAACGGATTAAAACGAATAAAGATACACTAGTTTACGAGTTTACGACGCTAAATACGTTATAAAACAAATTTTAAAAAAATTTACAATTCACTAACGGCAGAAACATATACTTAGTAAACATCAATAATATGATAAAACTTTTCTATTACGAAACGTGTTCGAAAGAATTCGCTAAAAAACAAGCTATAACATAAGATACGGCTAAACAAACGGTGATGTTACGTTAATTAAAAGTATAAAAAAACGAAGTTGTATAGCTGTTATGAACAGTAGAAATATTATTCATCATAGAATCACAAAAACCTACAAATGAGATTTATATGAACACTTCGACTTAATACAAAAAGCGTGGCGTACGAAACGCAGAACGGGCTGTAAAACGACAAAGTTATGGCATTTTTTGCAAAAAGGCTTAAATTATAAACGATTTTAACTTTATTAAATACGATATCACGTAAACGATTAGAAAAATGGTGATATAGCGATATAGAATATATATGTTAATAGTTGATCTAAGGTGGCATATTATTAGTAATTTTAATAATGCGGCTTTCACCGGAAGGGCGTATTGTACGATTTATATTTGATAAAACGAATTAAAAAGTGTTCCTAACTCCTCGTACGTCATGTCATGAACCTCAGAATACATGATAGCCCAAACGATAGTAACGATGATAACTATAATATAGGATAATATACAGTTTTTTAGACAACATACAGAATACTGATTCGACCTAGTATTAACTAGGTTGACAATTCGGGGCGTTAGGAGACACATTTTAACTTGGGAAATTTTGTTATCAGATTACTCACTCAAGGTGAGATTCATAGCCCCATTTTTTTACAATTATAAAAATTACCAGTTTTGGGGTGAGAACATAAGCATGTTTTACCATTAGACTCAAGTGTACATTTTATCAATGATACTGGTTGCTAAGTATCGATAAACCACTATGGCCCATGAATCATGAACTGTCAATAATCAGGAATGTGAGCGCGAATAATTATAGATAGATCAATTGGGATTGACCGTCCCCGTTCGGTGTGACTATCTTAACACGTAGGAAACGAACGAATACGTGTCGGATACAGGATGTTTACGGGTTGAACATCATCACGGGCAATGTAGGTAATATTTATCAAATGTATCCAATTATGTCCGAGCTTCAGTGTCATGAGCTTAGGCAAACTAAATGGACCTTTTGTGATGTCTGCATTTGTTGCATAATCACTTGGAAAATGTCCCCCCCCCCCCTTGTCGTACCTGCATACACATTTACATAAAGCATATTGAAATTCACCAACTTTATTTTGACGTTTTTAAAATTCAATGTTTTTTCAGGAGACCATTAAGCACGAGTGCGAAAAGGATACATTGGTGTTAGATATTTTTAAGTCATGAGCATATAAAGATAATAGATCTCATTACATTTTGTATATAATTAAATGGGCTGGAAATCTTATTGTAAATAATAACAAGTAAACAAGTAAAGCTTCGGGCTTTTGTAACACATACTTTATTAAATCCAATGTATTAGTTTTAAACGACTTTTTGGTCGTTCTTATATTATCTTGTGTTATTGATCTGAGAAGTAACACGCCCCGGACCCTTATTCCGCTGCGACCCAATTTGGGGGTGTTACATGGAATGGATAAGGAAGGGTGAGGAATTGGAATTGTATCATGTACTGAAGTATCCTCTGCATTTGGAGAGGATGAGTGTTCAGAGATCCGAATATCTTCAGTGCTTGGGAGAAGAACAATGATTTGTTCATCATTGGTGTGATTTGAATGTTCAGACTGATCGTCATTTAAGATTTCATCAGTTTGAGCAGGTTGATCATTTTGATCAGCTTGACCATTTTAGGTAGATAAAACTTCAGTTTCAAGAACAACTAGTTCAGGACATTCATAGGGTCTATGAAGGACACATCATTGTTGTTTGTTTGATACCTTTGAGAAGGCTCATAGGGATGAAGATATTTATCAGGTGGATAGAATGATGATGTTATCAACTGAAGGTTTTGTGAATTTTGATAGCATCAGGGCTTTCATCGAATGTGATGTGATATGTTTCTTCAGTTTGTAGTCTTCTTGTGTAGAAGATACTAAAACCTTTATCAGCATTTTCATCAATCTTTCCCAAGTGATCTTTATGTAAACTGTACATCCAAGGAAAGTCTATGTTTGGGAATCACTTATGATAAAATCGCATAATGTATAATTGAGATGTCTTATAAATACAGTGAGAAACCAATTCTAGATGCTGGCCCTACTTAGATGATGCTTTCCCTTTTTGAACATGGATTGTCTTTTGACCAAACAAGTAAGGGAAGATTAGTAACAAGATTTTTGTTTTGTCAGATGAATAGGATTATTTAAATTCTACTTCTATAAGAACTAAACCATTATGAAACTATATCCTTCAGTGGTGTATGTATCTTTAAACATTACTTTAGGTTCTGGTTGTTATATTTGTGCAAGTGACAAATTACATTAATCATATATTTTGAGCATCCACCTTTTGATGCTAGGTGGACTTCATGATGTGATACTTGCACAAATAAGTTAGGAATGGTTAGTTTTGCCTGGAAACCCATCATCTAGTGGAGTCTTAGATCTGTTAGCATTTGATGATCCAGTCTTCTTTGATTTAACAGCTTTAGCATTCTTAGCCTAAAGTGCTTCACCTCTTTTGAACCATTCAATGTCATAATGATCAATTATGGTATGAATGAGCTACCACAAGCTTCACATCTTTTGATGACATGCTAAAGGTTTCTTGGTTCTCTTTCTAGAGAGATGATCTTGTTATGACTATTTGTATCATGATCATAACTACCACATAATCTACACATGGGATAGTATAAGCAATCATCAGATAGATGATCAATACGTCCACAGTGTATGTAGGGTGGAAAGAAGCGTTTTGATGGTCTTAGGGTCCTGGATCTTAAGGAGGAATCACCCAGACTTTTGAGATATTGAGTCATGTTTATGGTGGACATGAATTCAGCATGATCACAAGTTCTATGATCAGTTCTCTTTCACTTTTTACAAAACAAAAATTTGTAACAATTCTCAGAGAGATGCTTGTTTAATCCATAAAGTTCACAACCCTTTTTGAGTTATGTTTTGTATTTGTTTTGAAGTGCATTTTGCGGAACCTGTTGAGGTTGGTTATTTCTGAAGTAAGATGACTAATTCTTTCTAATTTGTAATTTCAGGTTGTTAAGTTCTTTTATTACAATAGCTAAAGGAGGGTCATCTTTAATCTTCACATTCTTTAAATTACAAGCAGGAGCGGAGTTAACTTTTGAGGCTGAAGCACTATTGTTACCTTTAGTAGGATGATGACATCAAAAAATGTTACATTTATACTATCATTATCCCGAATAAATTATCCACTTTTATATAATTATTGCAAGAACCGTTACTTAATTGCTTAAAGTTGTAAATTGCAGTAATTACGATTTGATTTGTGAAGACATGCTAATAGGCGCACTTTTTAGAGCTTAAACGATGATATTTGAAGATTGCTTATTTCTGCTCAATGCGCCATATCCAGAAAAGAAGAAACGACATATCAGCGCCTTGACTTCACAAGAAAACGCGCATTCTCAATTCCCAATACGCCGTATCCAACTGGATAAACATTCAAAGATTCAGTAATAAATATAAATTGGGAAGGATATATATATTTGATTATAAACGTAGTGCGCACTCCAAGAAAAACACCCCTATACGCCGTATTGGCCTCATTCAATATGACGTATCCATCAATTTTCAGAGGCTATAAATAGAAGTCTCAAAAACGAGTTTTCAGTGTGCAAAATCATATTCTCTATACAATACACATAAAAGACGATTTTCTGAAGAAAAGAAGAGCAGCCAAAGGTCAAGCATCTAATCACGGTTCCTTAGAAGCACCGTAGTAATAGCCTATAACTCTTGTAATCATAATTTTTTGTAATCGTTCGGTAAATAATTTAGTTTACAGGATATTTGATCACGCTTGTATAATGATACAATGGGTTGTGGGCTAATACCCCGGGTATTAGCTTGGGTATTAGCCATCTTAATGAAGATTCAATGTTTGGTTTGTTTAATCTCGATTGCTTAATTTATTCTTGATTGTTTAATTATGTTTATCACCTCATACTTGTCTATGTGCTTGAATATGCTACCTATCATTCAACTAGGTCTAGTGATACTGACCAAGTAATCTAGATATTAGGATAGCTATCCATATTGTGTTTTATATATCTGGACCAATAGGATCCCAAATAATGTTCTATCTCTACCTTTAGATTAGTGAGCTTAGTTGGCCTGGCAGGTGACCCTTAGATCAACAAGTACGTTCTTAATCATTGGTAAAGACTTGAACAATGAACTACCAGTATATAAAATTCCGTCAAGCTGTAAGTGGGTAAAGTCTCGATGGGCTAGGGTTTAACAAGATCACCATCGCTTTAATCCCTAAGATAGATTATAATTAAACTAAAGGATGCTTTATGCGGATGTGTTAATTATGACAGGATTCAACGTGTCTAGGTCTTAGGATGATGTCCCGCCTAAGTATTAAGAATGATATGCCGCCTCGAGATAAGCACTCATTGCACTAAACAAACAAACCAACATTTAATTAGATTTAATATGGCTAATACAATTTTCTATAATTTGGCTTATACCGTTCTTTTATCTTTTGATTATATTCTTTGCATGCTTATTGTGTATTGAATTGATTATTGTCACCATAAAACTTGTGCCACTCTCTCAGGCTGAAACCCCCCTTTTATCATTAGAACTAGGTTTAGCATAGGTTTAACAAGTAATTAGAATTAACTAGTCTAATTAGATTAACTAAAATACTGATAGAATATAAGGTTAACTTTATCGCTCTTAGTGTTCGACACCCTACTTACCACGAAACTCCATCTGATCAGGTACACTGCCCGTTAAAGTGTTGTTTTAGGTAAAGTCGACTAAATATAAATTTAAAACTTGGTAATCAATAAATACAACCTACACGATAGCACATCACTGTTAAATGTCTGAAGTGAGTTGTTCTCGTGAACAATAGCACGGTTATGCTCATGTCCATTAGCTTTTGGGCTTGCCTCGTTGTACCCAAACTGATTAGAATCAGCCTCGTGTATATCGTACCAAAAGACATAAAATGTACTTGATTCCCGTCTTGCTTCGTTTGCATGTTCGGTGATATCGTTCCAATTTTAGCCTCTTTTCTCATCAAAAATCACATGGGCACTGATTTTGATTTTATTTTCATGCAGATTATAAAGACGAAACCATCCTAAACGCGACTCCTTTCTGAGTCAAACCAACAATTTCGACCTATCATTGAGTTTCTTCAAATGCTTCGAGATTACTCTTTTTTTAGGCAATGCAACCAAATACTTTTAAGTCTTCAATGTTTAATTTTTCTCCATAAATCTTCTTGTATGGCGTGACTCCTAATAATGCTCGCGTAAGTGTTCGATTTGGTACAATCCTTGCCTTTATGTTACACCTAGTCATCTCGAGTAGAATACTATTTCTTTGTTAAGCAATTCCATTTTGTTGAGGTTCATAAGGAGCCGTCAACATACATGTTATGACTTCTTGGTCACAAAAATAATTAAAGTCATGTGACGTAAATTCACCACCTCTCTCCATATGGAATGTTATAATCTCTTTACCCTAATCGATGTCTTGAATCTCTTAATAACACCAAACGTGTCACTCTTGTTTTTTTTAAAGACCACATGTACCTTGAACAATCGTCGATGAGAACTAAGATATAAGAGTTTCCTGCTTGAGTGGGAGGATTTACCGGTCCACAAATATCCCCATGAACCATCTCAAGAATTTGTGAAGCTCTATATGTTGCATTCTTCGAGAATTATCGCTTCGTTTGTTTTCTAACCATGCAAGACTTGATACTTAATTACCGGTACCCCTTTAGCTAACTTGTGCATCAAATTCTCCATACTAAAACTGATATGACCAAGTTGCATGTGCCATAACCACGACTCTTCATCAATGTTAGCTTGTAAACAATAAGGTTTCCCAACTTTTAGTTGAGTCTTGTAAAATCGATTTGCACTTCGTGGGACTTTAATTAGCAAACTTCCACAACTATCACGCATGGTTAAGACATCACCTCGTATCTGAATATCACAACCGGATGTTGTATCTTGCTCAAGGCTAATCACGTTACTTCAAAGAGCGGGAATGTAATAAATATCTTTCAGCAACTTTTGTTCTTGGTTTTCCCCTTGAAACGAAATCAAGCCTTTTCCTTTTATGCTCATTGATGCGTATCGTTGTGTGTAGGTAATTTATTATTCAATTTTTACTATTTATATTTTACCGACTTTACCTATTAACTAATACTAACAGGCAGTGTACCCGATCAATTATAGGTTCGTTGGTAAGTAGGGTGTCAATCATTAAGAGCAAACGTTAACTCTTAAATCTATCAGTATTTTAGTTATCTAATTTTAATTAAACTAGTTAAATCTATCTAAACCTAAACTAATGCAAAATGAGGGTTTTCAGCCTGAGAGACTGGCACAAGGTTTGGTTTAATCTAAGCTAAATGAGGTAGTTAACACACACAAGCAGATAAACAAACGATAAAGGAGCGGTCTAGCACAAAAGTAAGGAAAACGTATTAGCCAGTTTAATCTAATAAAACGCATGAATTGTCTATGTGTTCAATGATTGTATTACTTTGTTGGTGTTATATCATTCCCTAAGTCTAGGTGGATCTTCTCCCTAAACTTTATTAAGTTAGTCCTGTCACAATTAACCTAAATTCTCACAAAGCATACATTTATCGATTATAATCTATCTAGGAGACAATACTGGTAAATACCAAAACCTAGCTCATCGAGACTTTACCTACTTATGTTTAATCGCTATATATATGCTGGTAGTCTACGGCCCGTCGTGACCCAAAGCAAGTGATGAGGTGTCATTTTATACACTTTTTCGGGGTCGTTTAACCCCCTAAATCGTGAATTTATGCCTAAAATAGGTACTTAATCATTCCTTTTTAGGTATTTCACATTTGGAAGGCATTTGGAAGAATTACACGTGACTTGGGCTCATTTGGAGAAGAAACAGACAAGACTACGGACCTACACCAACATTGCTCAAGAATTTCTTCTCAGAGGCTGGAGACGACGTCACAGATACAACGTGACGCCGTCACAACGATATCCAAGACGGGGTCACAAGATTCCATGACGGTGTCAGAGCATACAACCCAGCCCATTATCTAGAATATTCTCTTTTATGACGGCGTCTCAATTAAAACGCGACACCGTCACAATGTTTTTCCTATATATATAAACTTGATTTTAGGGTTTTAGGTGTGTAACTTTAGAATAAAAAGAGGGTACGAACCCTAGTTTGTTTAGCAGCTGTTAGGGATGATTTTAGGGCCTAAAAACCCTATTGTACTTCCTCCAACTCATGTTTTAATCAAGTAAGGTTTATTTAATCATTCAATATGTCTATGTGTTGTTTGATTCATCTATGTTCTTGCTTTATTAACATGCTTGGCTAAGTCTCCTATTGTGTTTATTTATGATTGTATGAAACCTAGAATGTAGATCTTAGTGGTGTTGCTTCTTGTGATGGATGTGCATGTTAGGTCTTAGAAAACCAGCTTTTGTCTGCATCGCTGTTGATATGTCTAAGAAAACATGATTGTGTAGAAAGGATACCATCGGGTAACAGTCTTCATACTACCTTGCCCCCTAATATGGTTGATCAACTCTTAATATATTTCACATGCACTTAGTATACTCTTAGGGGCCTTGTAATAGTCTTCATACTACCTTACAGGTGCGTTGCTCTAACGGAATACTAAGTAGACGACGGGTTCGTGTAATTCGTTCATGACTTAGGAAATAATTACACAGATCATCACAAGTGTGACAAGGCAACAACACTAGGAGAAGCAATATAGGGAGTAATACATGATTAAATAAACACAGTCTTTTATCTTATTGTTATCACCATTAGTTTAGATTGTTATTTAGTTTATTAGCTAAAACCAAACCAAACCTCTCAAATATATGATTTACTGCTTTCCTATAAAACATAAAAATACAAAAATAATCTTCTCTCAACCCCTAGAATTCTGTTAGACCGTGATTAAGCATTCCCAGCCTATTCCTCGAGTGAACGATAACAACCCCCGAGTCTTGCCTATACTACTACTACAACGATTAGGTGCTCTACCTAGGGAGTTGTAAAACTTCGTGTAGAAGTCCTACGATGACCACATCAAGTTTTTGGCGCCACTACCAGGGAGACGAGAATCCTATTTGTACTCCAGGAGACTACTCAAAACCTAGCCATGAGGGCTATAGGTATACGATTGAGCTCCGCGTAGGGAACAACGTGGTACCTCTTCGATCCGACACCATTCGATTAGTGCAAAACAGATGCTCATTCCACAGACTTCTGTCCGAGGATCCAAACCAACACCTCAAGGATTTCCTTAATCATGTGGACTCACTTGACCTTGACGGTGACAATAGGGAAAGAACGCGCCTGTGTTTATTTCAATTTTCCCAAAGTGATCAAGCTAGCAATTGGCTTGAACGCCTTCCAGCAAGATCCATTACCACATGGGAGGATCTTACTACCTGATTCCTTGCTTAATTCTTTCCACCGGGAAGGACCGCAAAACTCTGCAACGATATCCTGATGTTCCAACAACACCATGGAGAATCTTTATCCGAAGCATGGACTCATTTCAAGGACTTACTCCAAAAAGTCCCTCATTATGGCATAGACCTTTGGCTTCAAGTACAAATTTTTTATGACCATGTCAATCCCGTCACAAGACGAACCATTGACCAATCGACCGGTGGTAAGCTTCATGACCTCAAAGCTGAAGAATCCTAGGCATTATTAGAGGACCTCGCCCTCTATGAAAAAGAAAGTTGGAATGACCCAAGGGATCTCGCTAAGACGGTCAAGGTAATCGCATTGCCTCATGATGTCCCGAGTACATCCGACCGCCGTCTAATCGAGCTTGAAAATCAAGTCCAACACTTGATGGAAGCTCATTTTGCTCCGACACAACCTACCCAAGTAAACAAAATCACTACCTCATGTGAGATCTGTAGTGGTCCCCATGACAGTCAGTATTGCATGGAAAGCCCCGAACAAGCCTTTGTTGAATACACATCCTCGTGTACCGATGAAGCGGGAGGTAAGTGGTATACCTTCAAGCCCGAGCAAAACAATCTTGGTGACACCTATAATCCATCATGGAAAAGTCACCCAAACCTTAGGTGGAAACAACCCCAAAATTCCTAAAATAATTTTTCAAACCCACCTAACCGGTTCTAACCTAACAGTTCAATCCCGAACCGTTCCTTCAACAACCGTCCTCAAATATTTAACAACCAATCGAATATAGAATGACTGGTTTCTGAGTTCATGGCATCTCAAGACGCTACACTATCCAAGTTTGAAGCCGATTTTAAACAACAGCAAAGCGAGATGACCAACAAAATTAACTCTGTGTTGAAGGTCATCACCGACCGAATAGCGGGCACACTATCTAGCGATACGGTTAAGAAACCGAAATTGGGGACTCATCCAGTTTCGTCTGCTCATTCTTACCTAACAATAGACCCACAATGCTCATCTCACCCGTCCACCTCAATCAATGCTATCATGGCACATTTCAATGAGGCAACCATTTCCCAAACAAACCTGCAACAACCCGTAGTTGAAATCGAACCACAATAACTGGAGGAACCCAAACCAACTCTTAAAGATAAATTCTAGGATTTGCATCTTAACCTACCGATTCTTGAAGTCCTAGCTCATGCTCTAATCTATAACGCCATATTAGATAAATACGTAGGGAGCTTAGAACTAGGCAAAAATGGATCAGCATTTGTCTAAGGAGAAGTACCTGCAAAAATGGAAGACCCCGGACTATTCACGCCCTTATAGATTAGGGGACTCAAAACCTTTTGACACCTTGGCTGATCTAGGATCGTGCATAAACATAATCCCACTTTACCTTTTCAAAAAACATAACATCGGACTATTAGAGGAGACTGACCATGTCTTTGGATTGGCTGACGGAACCAAATACTACCCCGTTAGGATTGTGAAAGACGTAGAAGTCCACATAGGAAAACTAAAACTATTAAATGACTTCTACGTAATTGATATGAAGAAGGACCTCGAGACCCCTTTGCTGGTAGGAAGAGGATTCCTAGCTACCGCCAATGCAGTTATAGATTGTAGGATGGCTAAAATAGTTGTAGGAGAAGGAATCACTAGGTCAGTATTCAGTGTAAAAGGAGTAGACTTAGGTGGGGAGGAAGCACCTTATTAGACCACACTTAGAAAAAGAGAATCCTACAAACCACGACCTAGCTCGGATAGAGTAGGCGCACAAACCCCTTATTTTGC
>BQNB010007545.1:83034-93173 GCA_026074375.1 Tanacetum coccineum
CATAAAGGTTTAAAATAGACCTTATGAGGTATGATGATGATGAGAAACAAATGTTAAACCCGTGTTTAGCCTTAAAACCAAAGCTTGTACTTAAGAAACCCTAGTTTCCTTTTCTTTATTAATACTTGTAAATGGTGATTCAATGGATGGAAACACCTTAGAATGTCTTAGGATAGATGTGTATAGGAGTGTATGGGTTGTATAAAAATTAATATGGGTTTGTGTGGGTGCTTGGTGTATGCCGTAGCATATAGAGATGGAAAAAGGGAGTATTGTTTTGATTTTTGCTAAGTGTTTTAATGGTATGACTTCTCTTACTAGATGCATGTGTATATAAAGGTGTAAGAACTAGTCAAGGGGACATGGTATGGTGTAGGGATGGCTTTAGTCATGGTCTAAGTCAAGGAGACATGAATGACTAGGTAAGGTGTAGATTAAATGGAAGTATGGTGTTCATTAATGAAGTATGGTGTCTTTTTGACCAAAGTGAAGAGTTTTATGATATTACTTGTACAAATGGCAAGAATTTCGGCAAAGATAGGATATAGATGATATATTTTGCAACTTTTATGTATTGGGTATAAAAGTGGGTATTTGTTGAAGCGTAGAAAAGTTTTAGTGGTTCCGGGAGTGCCTAAACGCAATTTATCGCGAAACGTATACACTTTACGTATCCGATAAAAATAATTTTAAAAAGTTAATTATTACTTTCGTAAAATAATATATTGCTTGTTTGACGAAAACTTTAATTCGTTTGGTGTCCGTTTACGTTGGTTGTTGATTTTTAGTTCACGCGATTTAACTTAACACTTAAAATTGAAAGCGAACGCGTACGAGAAAAGAAAAAAATAAATAGTGAAAAATGACAAAATGAATGATGTTATAAAATGACCTGAAAATACGGAATGTTACACAAAGAATCTGATTAACTGTTTCTGTTTTACTACATATTTACCTGATTTCGTTATGCCTGATGTAGTACAAGGTTCTGTGACTATACCTGAGCTTGCATATAACTTGTATATCTTCCAGTGTTAGGTCTAGAGTGGCTTTGAATCTTCATAGCTATGCAAGTGGAAGGAATCCTTGAGGTAACTTGAAGCCAAAATATTTAGAAAAGGTAAAATTTTGATAGTCAGCGTAACTTGGGGTAACATGTTGTGTCCTGTATATGTTTGCCATCATATAAATGAAGATCATTGTACTTTGACGTATTTTACTCTCCTAAATATAGTTAGAATCCTAACAATGGTCGTGAATTTAAGAAATATATAAATAGACTGAGCTTAATATATATGCTTGTGCTCGCTCATGTAAAACGGGTTTGTTGAGGCTAGAGCAAATGATGATGTCTTAGAAGTTTTTGGGTTTAAACATGGATGTCATGCATCATTTGTTATGGTTGAACTTATTTTAGCCAAACACATCGCCCATGTACTTGATTAACTAATATCATCTAACTTCCAATAGGCATAAAATCTGAAAAAATTGTTTTGCAACGCCACATCCCCATAAATGACCCTAAACTTCATCTCTGCTAGAATAGATGGTTATTCCAATTAAGACTACACGAGAAAACCAATTCTATGTGAACATTAGGAATAGGTCAACTGGGCCATCTTATCATTTTAAGTAACATAGTAATTGAGCCTGAAAAAAACACGAAATAGCTTGTATCAACTCACATATTGACAATCGGGTCACCTAACTCCAAACAAAAAAGAAACCATATAGACATGAACTCGTTTTGACGAGTTACCTACTGTTCATTTGTTGACTCTAGTATCTTGTAGTATAAAAATAGTAGTTTATTCTACTTAGTATATTTGTCCATAGGAACCTAAATCATAGATCAGATTGGATTTTAGCAGACTCCTTACCATTTTCATTAGTAATTGCCATAGCATGAACCGAATAAACCAATGACAAATGACTTGTGTAAAGTAACCAACACCAGAAAATAACCTGAAGTACACTGCCAAAGATACTCCCTACACAACACAAGTACTTTGCTAAACATACCAACAGCACAAAACACTTGAAATAATCATAGCAACTCACTTACAATTTTTTATAGAACATTTTCATTTGATATGTCAGTCCTGTAATTTGGCATGCGTATAAGAACATAACTAGTCAATTTAATGTCTACTTCTATGAATAAATGATCAAAATTGTCAATTAAGAATAATAGCGGCATAAGGATTATTAGATCAAGTGTAACTTTTTATAAGTGATTACCTACGCAAGACAGAGAAAAAACATGTGCGGCTGTGCATGGTTTTTACATGGTTTGAATATTACTCAGTTTTGATCCCAAATAAACATAAATGAGAGTGTATGCAGACGCAACTAGTTTAAGCCACGAGAGTATTGACTTGGCATAGTTCAAGAGTAATAGTACTGATGAGTATAAGTTGTAGTAAAAACGAGAGTTTGTGTAGAACTAGTAGAAGTACATTAATGATGACTTGATCACTTGATATTTTTTTGGCCCCCTAACTTGAAATCTTGGCTCTGGCCCTGTGTGATCCTAACGGCATCCTTAAACAACACGGGGTATTAACTCTTCTCACATGTACATAGGTTTTTGTTATTTCACTTGTTCTAATCCATACTTGTTATTTGCAGCCTCTATATATAATGAGTCAGCTAGAATGAAAGCTCAAGGACAAGATGACTTGCTGTTTGAAGGCTTGACTAAAGATATAAGTAAAGTTGAAGATTTGATAGCTATGATTTATTGTAATAGATGAAAATATGGAATGATGATAGTGGGGTTTTATTGCTCTTCAAAATTTGATCTAATGGCTGAATTCTTTATGGTTATTTGTTGAATTCTAGTGATTTAATTTGATTTGAATTTTGTATTTGCTTTATGTTAAGTTGTCTTTATTTACTTTAATTTGTTGATTTTGATATTTTTGGTCCATCTAAATCAGTTTATATATATTTGTTGTATTTATATTTCTTTATTTTGGTGGGTTAAATTTGTAAATTTTGGAATTTATTAAAGAATTTCAAAAATATATATTTTTTTTAAAATAGATTAAAAAAAGATAGGTTTTGAGATAAAAACATATCTTTTTACTCTATATAAAGACAGGTTGGATGTTTTTATAAAGACATGTTGCGGAAGAACCAGTGTCCATTTCCAATAAAACATGTGTGTTTATTTTAATATGGAGACCAATTCTTAGGGAGAAAACCGGTGTCGATTCTTTTAATAGAGACTGGTTGCATAACCGGTTTTCATATGTTTCGATCATGGAGATACCCCCTCCCCCTCGGAGAGTGGTTCCAAAACTACTTTTTATGGGCTATTTTGACCAGTTTCTATGGCTTTTTTTGTAGTAGTGGTTCTGTCCTTCCAAGTTCATCAAATTTACACCAGTGTTTAGATACACATAAAACATCAACAATTCAGCATTAGCTGATCCTTCAAACTCCTTGTCTTTGTTCTTTCCATCCAACCACTATATGGCAGCTTTAGGAGTACCCCTCAGTTTCATTTTCTTATCTTTGTATATAAATTCCATTGTGAGTTTACTGAAATTACATTTGATGTCCCTAAGAGTAGCCAACCACTAAATGCCTAGGACCATTTCACATCCACTCAATGGTAAAATCATCATATCAGTGTAAAAAGTTTCTCCTTGAAGTTGCCATTCAAATTTTTTACACACAACATTACTAATTAACTTTCTTCCTCCCCCTACAACAACTTCTAATGGGTAAGTTTTGTTTGTTTTACACCCAACTTGTTTGGCTACATTCACATCTAAGAAATTGTGAGTAGCACCACAGTCAACCAATATATGCACCTCATGTTTCCCAATTTTACCAGTAATTCTCATAGTTTGAAAAGAATTAGCCCCATTTAAAGCATTAAGAGAAATTTGTGGTACCTCTTCTGGCATTAAATTTTCTTCTTCCATAATTTCTTCTTTACTCTCCAACTCTTCATCAGCCAATAGTATTATGGAGAACAACTGCCCACTGCATTTATGACTTGGAGTGTACTTCTGATCATAGTAGAAACACAAGTTTTGGGCTCTCTTTTCTTGGTATTCTTTTTGTCTCATCTGTTTTCTTATGGGTGCACCTACAGGAGTGTTTGGCTTACTTCTCCAATTAGAACTTGATGATGGTACATGTAACAATGGTAGCTTAACATTGTTCCCATAGCCATTACTACCTCCATCAAACCTTCCTTGTTGAGAATGCACCACTGTTTTGTTCTTTTTCTTGATAGCCTCCAAGGTTGCCTCTTGTAAGTTTGTCAGTTGGTAAGCATCAGCCAATGTTCTAGGTATAAACATCCTTACCCCTATCTCAATTTCAGTTGGCAACCCACCAAGGTAGAAACTCACAGCATGTTCCTCACTCACATCTACCCAGCTCAACAATGTATCAAAAGCATCATGATAGTCCTTAGCATTAGACTGGTATTTGATTTTCCTAATCTCACTTACTGGATCATCAAACATAGTACCAAATCTTTGAAGAATCCCATTCTTATAAACATTCCAACTAACATTTTAACCATTAAGCCTGATGAATTGCCTATGCCATAACAAAGCAGTATCAAACAAGTGCACAGAAATAAGTTTGATCTTTTAATTCTCAGGGATTTCATCAATGGAAAAGAATTGCTCACATCTAAAAATCCACCCCTTAACATCATCCCTTGAAAACTTAGGAAAATCCACTATAGTCATCCTTGTGAATTGATTTTGATTTTGAGCCCTTCCATTCCTATTCATTCCTTGATTTATCGTCACCATTTCTTGCAATGCTCTTGTGACTTGAGCCAAGTTTTCTTCCATAGCCCTTAACCTTTCATTCACATTACCATCTTCATTGTTACTAGTGTTCGCAATAGCTCTTGTAGCAGGTGCCATTTCAACTGAATTTGGCACCAATTTGATAGTATACTATTTCTTGAATCTTGATGTTATAATTAGTTATTACTCTCTTCCCTTCGTTCGAATAATAACTAACAACTGTAACCGTTCTTGGCCAACCCAAATCAACCAAAACTGATCATTCAACCAAAAACAGAGGATTTAAGCACTAATGCGCTGTTCTCGTGATCGCGATGGATATTTGGCACTTGGTCGTATTTCTGACAGATAGTATACTAAGATGATTAGAATGTCAGTGTAACAAACTAATCTTGAACAAACTCTCACCGGAAAACTAACTGATTTCGCCAGAAAACAAGAATAACGGATGTATTTGAACGAACATAACGAGACACTCCCAATGAAAGTGCTCTGATACCAATTGATAAGTACCAAAACGTGTGATAGGGTTAACAATCAGGATTTAACTCGAAATTGTTATAAGAACAAACAGGATCTATCGCATAGAAGAATCAAGATCGAATTATGCTCTTGGAATTGAATTACTTGAAACTGAATGTTACAAGGTTTGAAATGAAGAAAGGGAAATGATTAACATCACCAAAACTAACTATTACAGAGCTTAAGCTAGTATTTAAAGAAATAAAACTTGGCGGGAAAATTGATTATAAATTTTTTATGACTAGTTGATGAGTAAAACACGTGCACCTCACGTGTTTGGTTTAAAAACCACGCACGTGCACCTCACGTGCACCAACGATCATAACAGACTTTTGAAGTCTGTCAAAATCCTCCCAGATAACGTATTTTTAGGTTTTCGAAACCCTCATTGGCCAAAACCATCGGTAAATTGGATCTCCTATTAGAAATAAACACATTAAGTATAACAAAATTATCATTAACTACACTTTTCACCCGAATTAAAATCATCTCTACCCAAAAATATTTTTTATTGTTAATTATAATACAACATGTTATAAAAAGAACATTAACAGGTGAGTTTATTATCTAAACAAATTCGATTTATTTATAAAACTCGTGTGTGCGCCTTACTCCCTAACTAGTTAACAATATGTAAAATAATATCAAGCAACAAATAACATCTGATTAGAGTATGTTTTTTATAAATATAATGACTTTACGGACATCAACCGTTACAACTTTTTGTATATAAAAAATCATTTATTGATATCAATATTAATATGGTGAAAAAACATAAGAAAGTAACTTGACATATATAATTGTGTATATTGCAAATATTTAATCAAGCAAGTTGATCATCAATGAAACCTATCAATCATATGTATAATGAAAACACACAGTGTATTTGGCCCATCTCGAATAGAAAGTTCTCGTCGTCAAGCCTGGCACACAATTGGGGATCAAGTCCAAAATTATCATTTTACATCAATCAGATTTAGATGTATAATTAAAAACATATGGAGTGTATTTGGCCCGAAATAAAGTTCTCATCCCCAAGTCTGACACGCAGTTGGGGACCAAGTCCAAAAATATCATTTCACATCAATCAGATGTATAATGAAAACATATGAAGTGTATTTGGCCCGAAATAAAGTTCTCGTCGCCAAGACTGACACACGATTGGGGAGCAAGTCCAAAAATATCACTATACAAGTTGTCATAAGACCAAACCCCATTTGACATGGTTGGAATAGTCCCCTCACAAATTTATGTATTAAAGCATGAGTAAACAAAATACCCAAACATATACGAAGTAACTTTTTTTCTCAACTAATGTAACTTTTACTTTTCAAAATAATTGTCCAGGGAAAAACACAAAATTTAATAACAATATAATCAATATTGTTTTATCTTTCTTTTAATTACCGCTTCCTTGATAACAAATTAATAAGTGTAACATGGTAATATTCATCAAATTTTCATATCTATTTTTAGTATCTGACAATTAGTTTTGAAAAACCTGAAAAACATGTGAAGAATGTTAAGTTAATAAAGGCCCACTGGCCCGGCCCACTTGTTTTGGCCCATTTAGCTTTAGGGTTAGGTTTATTTGTTTTCTATTTAATGTCTGTGTATTGTAAAACTTTAGTTGAATCTGATTAATACAATTTGTCAATTCTCTCTTTGATTTCTACATGGTATCAAGAGCCTAAGTGAAGTCGCTAAATATTGTCATCCTCCGGTCGTCAACTAACTATTGGCGATCCGGAGGGATCCCGTTAATTATTTGTTGTTTGTTATTGTGGATTTGTCGTTAATCTCCTTGATTCGAAATCTGTCGCTGCTGTTTGTTGTGATCGTTTGTGTTGATGTTTAATCTGCTACAATTTTTCTTGTCATCGATTTTATGGTTGGTCTTCTTGATTTATTTTTTTGGTACACCTAGTCAGTGGACTAATGGAATTAATTAGATGTGGAAATAAATAATTAATTTCACTTTGGTGCCCCTGTTCATATGTGGATTTATTTTATAGTTAGTAAATCAATGGCGTGTTTGTTTGCCGCATTCTATTGGTTACGGTGGAACTCTTTTGGTATTGGAATTTGTGATACAGAAAGGGGATAATTTTTGCATATGGTTTGATTTGATATTGGTTTCTTATTGATATGATTCATATTTTTATATATGGTTGTGTTCTAATAGTTAATGATTTTGTTTTGTACGGAACATAAATATTGGTATTAGTATTGAGATCAGTATTGGTGTCAGTATATGGTATTTTGGTTCCGTCGGCTGTCTGTCAGAATATGTCTGTCCGTCTTCTGCTGCTGCTGAATAAATCTGCTGATGTCTGCCTTAATTTGTTGTTGTATGATTGAATCTGATGTCTGATGTGTGTCTGAATCTGCTGTCTGCTGTCTGAATCTGCTGTTTGTCTGCTTGTCTGCTGTCTGCCTGTTCTGCTCTCGTTCATCTTGGTATTTATGTGATTATGTGCTATGCACCTGCCTGATCTGTCTGATGTTGTTGTCTGCCTGTTCTGCTCTTGTTTATCTTCGTATTTGTGTGATTCTGTGCTCTGCACCTGCCTGATCCCTCTCGTTCATATCTGTGTTGGTGTGATTTTGTGCTCTGCACGTGCATGATCTGTCTGCTGTTGTCTGTTTACTTTTGTCCGTCTGATTTAGGAGTTTACTTTTGTTTGACAAACTCTCAAAGTTTACCGCTGCAACATTATGAGTTTGAGAGGGGGTGTTAAGTTAATAAAGGCCCATTGGCCCGACCCACTTGTTTAGGCCCATTTAGCTTTAGGGTTAGGTTTATTTGTTTTCTATTTAATGTATGTGTATTGTAATACTTTAATTGAATCTGATTAATATAATTTGTCAATTCCCTCTTTGATTTCTACAAAGAATTAATTTGGTACGAGGGTTAACTTATTCTCACAGCCAACACTCGAATTTTAGATTTTGATGCATTTACCAGGAAATCATTTTGAACATTTGAAACCAATAATTAACATGTTAATCATTAATTTGCTATATAATTTAACCCCACCAATATTTACGACGTGTGGATTAGTTTATTTTACCGGTTTATAAATTTGAATTTGAAAGCGTTTTAAAGAGTGCTCGTTTAAGCTTATTTTGGTCTAGAAAACTTATGTAGTTTCAGATTATGTCGAAGTGATGATGGAATTTTATGTGAAATATGCAAATTTGATTAATTGATCATGGAATTGGTGTGTGACATATGGGAATCCTGAATTTTTATATAAAAATAAATGTATAATCACGAACATATTAAAAGAAGGAAGAATACAAAAGTATCTTTGTCAATCATTTTCAAAATTACTTTATTAATATATTAATCGGTTGTATATAAAAGTTACTAGCTTCAAAGCCTATCGATGGGTGAACTAACTCCAAGTATTCATTTAAGTTAATAAAGGATGAAAAACAATTGATCCGTATCAATGGGTTTTGCTTTTTATATTAAACATAAGTATAATATGATAATTTGTTAAGAAGTACTACCTACATTCTAAAATTATTATTCACAGACAAAAATCACACAGTTTAAGAAAAACATCATTATTACAGCTTTCTCTTTTTTACTTTTTGTAAAATGATAGTTTTACCCTTAATTAATTAATTTAAAACTTCTTTAATGTTTGTAATTATAACCTCAAGTTAGGATAATATGGTAAACTCGAACTAAATTCCTTATCTCTTTTTAGAAGTGGTCAATTATTTTGGGACAACAAAAAATGAAATAGTGTATAATAATTTTAGGACGAAGGAAGTACTTAAGAGACGACATCTTTCATTAACAAAATTAATATAAAAATGAAACACAAAATTAATAACCTTGCCACTATCAGTTTTTACATTTCATTAAAAATACATGCAATGATGATGAATCAAAGATTATGTTGTAGATCTCATATTGTTTTTTGTACTTTTCATGAACGAATAGTTCATTTTCATAAAAAAGAACACGTAATACATTGGTTTGGTAATTTCTCCAAACCCAAAAATGCAATATCTTATAGAAGTCTTCCTATAGAAAACTTAGATCACTACAGAAATACTAAATTAACAAGGGAATATATTAGCTACATTTTTAGTGTAGCTAATTGGCTATAATTTGTGCTAAAAACTGTGAGTCCCCGAGTCATTTTGTGATTCCTTGATATTTTATGTGGGTCCCTGAGTTATTTTTAATGTATTTTCCATGGTGGATTGTAGCCAATTGACTACAATAATTGTAGCCAAATTATCCTCCAATTAACAATATATTAAAAGTTACAATAAAGCATCAATAACAATCACTAATTGTGGAGCTATGAGGAAGGCTATACAACTATTTTAATTGCTTACTAATAAGCTAGTATTCTGCAAAGCGAAAACATCAACAATCAAACACCTTTATAGACACAGTAATAGCAAATACTCATTTAAATAGAATTAGCCAAACACCCCTTTATAAACCTTTAGACAGTAGTAACCATAAACTCGAACAACAACACCATCACCCTTTTCAAAAACAACAACCAAACATCCCTTTATATAGAACTTTAAGACACCTAATAGTCCTAACAATATACTTCAAATTTTGCTTATTTGTGCATCAACGACTTGGATAGTAGTTCCGGTTTAAATCATAAGGAATACTAAATTTTTTTATTCAGATTCAACTAAACAATTGACATTACAAGATTTTAAATAGACAAGACGCGAACCTAACTGTTAGATATTAGAAAAAGACTTGGTCACCCCGTGTATTTTACTGTTTATTATAGCTCGTAGTTTAATAGTTAATAGTACGTTTTTCGGTTTTAAGTC
>BQNB010007546.1:0-17977 GCA_026074375.1 Tanacetum coccineum
AAAAATTAATAATTTCTTCGATCCCAAAAGAACACCAATCGATGAGATAAATCCAAGAAGAACAAAACTCCTAAAAAATAAAGAAACCCTACAAATCAAATTATGATCAATATAGCCAACCTGGCTCTAATACCATGTGCGATGGTATCAAAGCAATAACTAAACCTCAATTATATCAAATAACCAATCCAAGAACAAACTAGTTGGCACATATTACCAACCAAACAATCCTTAAACTATTACAAGATCAGATTATTATCTGAATGATAATAATCAAACGATTACAAAGACGAAATAACAGACAAGATCAAGATGATCTTAGTCGAATGATTACAAAAGAGTATGAAACGATTAGAGAGAGATTTGGGAGAGATTAGGGTTTTGAGAGAGCGTGTCTGAAGTCTGACCCCTTCCTTTTCTTTATATAGCCACATAAGTTTCATATAAGCCCTTAGGAATCCTCACTAAGACCATATAAGTGCTTCATCTATCAGTCCATTTCAACTTCTGAATATAATTTCCATAGAAAGTTTAGAATCAACATCTTTGGCCCCTAAAACTTTAAACCTGCAAACCAAAGTTCTAGAAACCAAAGAATAAATAAAGCTTATTTTTAGACTTATTTAGATCAGATTATAAGCAAACTATTGCTTGTTTGAACACATCACATATACTATCAATGGCCTCGGTACCAAGTTTTGTGATATAGCACGTATTATTCGTCATAAGGAGACGTTACTAGATTTTGACACCGCCCGTTTCATGCTACTCTTAGAGGAGAGTGTTGTCAACAAATTTGAACAAGCATCTCACGTTGACATTTCCTTTCCTACTATTTTCGTTGCTGCGAATACTAGTTATGATCGTTCCCAAACCATGCGTAATTCCGGCATTGAACAATGTCGTAATTATAGATGGGGGAACGTGTAATTATGGGGATCAATGTAAGTTCGTTCACGGAATGCAGGACTATTGAACTCGCCCCTCTAATTCGTCCAAATGTAACTCCACCAAATTTTATGTGGATGCTTCCTCACGTAAGACGCATAATTATTTAAAAGCTGCTACTCAAGCCTCGTTTAAATTAACTAATGAAATTGTTCGACAACCTACTTTATCCTTAACTCATAATAGTCCACATTTAGTACCTTGGGCCACTCCAGTCCATCAAGCAAATACAAATGTGGGATTGTGGGATATGTTTCTTTGCAAACAGGTCTTGGCCCAGTGGGCTCTCCAGCTCATTACTACCCGGTTGTACAAACTCCACAAGCATAATAAGCTTATCATGTCTCGGCTCCAGGAAGTTTTCAATATGCACCCGTACCACCTATTCTTTATCCTTCGCAAACTACCATGCTTCCGCAAGCGTTTTCGACCATGACACTGCCAGACCCGGCCTGGCATATGGACACGGGTTCTTCATCCCTCCTTGCAGACAACACATGTACCCTCAATTATGTTAGTAATCAAAGCATTTATATATAAATCTGTATTTGTTGGCAATGGCCAATCTATACCTGTGACTCACACGGGACATAGCTTTTTGCATACACCACACAAACCACTTCACCTTCATCATATACTTGTGACACCTAACATCAATAAAAATTTAATTTATGTTCGCAAGTTTACTTGTGATAAAGATGTTTTTGTTAAATTTGATGCATACGCTTTTTCTGTGAAAGATTACTAGACCCGCAGACTTCTTCTCCGTTAAGATAGCACCGGAGACCTTTAACGAGTCACCAACAAATTTTCATCCACCACTCCATTTGCTTCGCGTTCCATTACTTCTACCACGTGGCACATACTAATCATATAATTTCGTGTAATAAATCAAAGTCGTCCTCTTTGTGTCATGGTTGTCAATTAAGTAAACATACTAAGCTTCCATTTCATAGTTCTAAGTCGAATGTTGTGTGTGTGTTTGAAATTATCCACTTGGTTTGTGGACATCTCCTCTGCCGAGTGAAAGCGGATTTAAATACTATGCTATTTTTTATCATTTCTCTTATTATGTTTAGGTATATCCTTTGCTTAATAAGTGTGATAAGCAAACTGTGATTTGTTTGATACTTTTGTTGCTTTTCGTAGTTATGTGAATCAATTTGCCAACAGTTAAACCGTACTATCTGTTCGAAATCATCTCTTTCATCTTCCTATCGGTTCAATTTTCAATTTTTGTGACTAATTGTTTAGTTTGTTGATTTGCCCTATTTTTGAATTTTGGCCTATTTTTTTCACATACTAAGCTTCCATTTCATAGTTCTGAGTCGAATGTTGTGTGTGTGTTTGAAATTATCCACTCGGTTTGTGGACATCCCCTCTGCCGAGTGAAAGCGGATTTAAATACTATGCTATTTTTTTTATCATTTCTCTCATTATGTTTAGGTATATCCTTTGCTTAATAAGTGTGATAAGCAAACTGTGATTTGTTTGATACTTTTGTTGCTTTTCGTGGTTATGTGAATGAATTTGCCAACAGTTAAACCGTACTATCTGTTCGAAATCATCTCTTGCATCTTCCTATCGGTTCAATTTTCAATTTTCGTGACTAATTGTTTAGTTTGTTGATTTGCCCTATTTTTGAATTTTGGCCTATTTTTTTCGGCAATAATAGAAATGTCTCCTAATCGTGGTTCATCAAAATGGAATGTTAGTTTTTGCGGCTAAGTTTGGTGATTTTGTTATCAATATGGCTGTTAGGAAGTCGAGTAGTGAATTAGGGGGATAAGGTGGTTGTGGATGACATGGATGATATGATGGCGGGAGGTGTTCTGATATGAAGGGGACACATAGACTTTATAAACCACCAACTAATCTCATACTTAGCCGATGTGGGATCGTAAGATGATGATTGTCAAAAGAATGATGCTACTGTAAGTAATACTCTGTCAGATCTGGAAACTAGTATGGATAATAGTGATGAAGAAGAATGATGCTACTGTAAGTAATACTCTGTCAGATCTGTGCGATAATACTAGTCCTGTAAAGAAGAATGACTCTTATGCTAATGCTGTGAAACAAGTAGATAATTTAGTTCACAAGCTATTAAACACCCTATGATTGTGTTACTCCGGCATGTTTTTGGGTTCAAGACAAGATTTCAGGCTAGGCTAGCTAGTTAGACTCGTACCCCAAGTTTTAATTCTGATATCATCTTGTAAATCAGAGATAAGAAATATATATATTTTTCGTATTCCTTTAACTCAATCCTCTGGTTACAGTCGATACAAATCTAGAAAAGAAACAATCATAAATTATTAAACATAAGAATATGAAACCAAAAAACATAATCATTATCTCAAACATTATGTAATTACGAATAATGTGTTATCATGCATTCAATAGTGTTATTGTGCATTCATTAACGGATGGAAGGTTCTCAAGTTGACAGCTCTGGTCAGTAAAAAAAGCTGGCTGATTAGGTTCAGGCAATGCAGTCTCACTAACCAACATCAGAAATACTGACAACATAGTTGGTCTATCTTCTGCATGATGTTGCACACATAATAGGGCAACATGTATTGATCTTAGTACTTCAGAGACAACACACGAGGAGCGTAAAGATTCACACATGATCTCAACACTCTTGTTTTCTTTGTACAGTCTCCATGCCTAGATACAACCAAAAGTCATATTTTAGATATGCTAAAAGGATGTTGTTCAAAAACAAATCAGTAGCTTCTGTTCATGATATTTGAATTTAGTATTAAGTTAACTTACATGTCCAAGAAGGTTGTCTCTGTGGTCTTCGTGACAGAATTCTCTATTTTTCTTCCCACTAACGATCTCCAACACCATAACACCAAAACTAAATACATCCGACTTTATAGAGAACCGCCCATGTACTGCATACTCAGGAGAAATGTAACCACTGCAGATGTGTTGAAAGAAATAAGCCGATATATTAGTATAAGCGGAAAATGTATTAAATTTATGTCAATGGACAACATGTTATGGATTCTCACTAAGTTCCAACCACTTTCTTTGTCTTTGCATCGGCATCATGTCCTACAAACTTTCTAGCAAGGCCGAAGTCTGATATTTTTGGATTCATGGCACTGTCTAGCAAAATATTCCCTGCCTTGAGGTCTCTGTGGATAATTTGAAGGCGGGAATCTTGATGTAGATATAGAATACCTCGAGCCATCCCATGAATAACGTGAAAACGCTTAGGCCAGTCAAACATCAAACTTTTGGTTTCATCTGATAAAATGAAATATCTTATTATATAAGGTTTGGAAAAGAGAGACTAAAATCATATATATGGAGATGCGAGATGGAGTCAAACCAAAGAGATACATGTCCAAACTTTTGTTATTCATGTATTCATAAATCAAAATTAGTTCATTTCTATGAATACAGTATCCAAGAAGCTTCACAAGGTTCCGATGCTGAAGTCTTGCAATACAAATGACTTCATTTCTGAACTCGTCCAGTCCTTGTTGAGATGTTTCTGAGAGCTTCTTCACAGCTACTTCTTGCCCATCCTCCAGAACACCCTAAACGATTATAACTTAGAGTTCATGATAACTTATAATATTCTTTAACTTTTACATTTTCGATTCATGATACTAATAAGCATTGCATTAAATTTGAAAAAACATTAACCAGTTACCTTGTAAACGGGACCAAAGCCACCTTCTCCAATTTTATTCGAGACACTGAAGTTGTCAGTAGCCCTTTGCTACTTCAACATAAGCTAAAAAACTGTAAATCATCAAGATGTTCCATCTTCAGACTTTTATGCCTTTCACCACCCCAGTTTCCTACAATACGACATGTTTGATCAATGGATCGTCTGACATACACATAGTCTTGATTTGTTAAATTTGGTGAATAAAGTTTCCTTTTCTAAAAAAAAGACAGAAATTGGCCCATTTAGTAACCCAGTGCCTTTCATGTAAGGGCCGATTTTATCAATAGGCATAAGCTAGTCCATACAAAATGCAACACAACCTTAAGACATTGTGTACAGGACATGAATATTACTTCGTTAACCTTCCGTTGTAGTTAAACGGTAAGAATGGTGCGACCTATCATATCAAACAAATGTACAATAGTCTGGAGTAAGTTTCATTTCACAAACTTAAAACACAGTGATTAGTGATAGTATTAGATAGCAAGCATTGGTGTTAAATATTAAAAAAACGGGGGGGGTTTTAAGTTTTTTTTTTTTGGTATTCTAAGATGCTCTATCTGGAAACATTTGTACCTTCTAAACTCAGATGCAGCCATTGGTGATTGGTAGAATGATGTTTGACTTGAGTCCACTCTATCTAATATCTCATGAGCTCACTCGATCATAACAAACAACCACTATCCACCATTTCAGAAATCTAAACTTGTATAAGCTTTACATAAACAATTTTTTTTCTATAATTCATCTCACAATTTTCCAAGATCATATTAATTTATACCATGACCTTCGTGTATCTGGGTACTTTCTACTAGCTAGATATTTTCTTAAACCCATCCCTATGCACACATTTCAAAGGTATTTTTAACGTTCTACCACCATTCGACGAAAAAAACAGAGAGTGTATGAGAGGGAAGAAAGGGGGGGGGAAAAAAAAAAAAGAAGAAAAAAAAATAAAAAAAAAACAAGTCAGAAGCGATCCTATTCTTTAGGGTGTTGTTTTGGCTCAAAACCCTTGATACAAGTACAGGGTGGCTGCTTGTTAATGCTGTTGAAGTATTTAAGATTTGTTGTTTAATATTTAGTATACTTAGCCACTAAGGAAACTTAACTCCTAAGAGCTCTTAGTCATGAAGGATACTTTCACCTAGAAGTACCTTATTCTACTTGATAAGGAACCTTAAACATTAAGTATCCTAACTCTTAAGGATATTAATGTTTATATTCTTAACTATTAAGTAGCTTATCAGTTAATAAATACTTAGAAGCAAAGAAAAGCATATGTACTAAGTTTTGTAAGCTTATAAATAGAAGGTTAATATGAAGCTGGAACACATCACTCCAGCCTTCAAATATTATGTTTTCACTTTTCCTTCTCTGTCAACATATATCAGCAAGTCTGCTACTTTAATTCATATAAAGTGCAGTTTCTGTAAAACATTTATAGTGGTATCAGAGCTCTTTTCTTAAGGGGCTGTCATATTACTTAAGTAAAACACCTTCGAGATTCCACAAAAAATCACCTAACATTGCACTAGTGCAACTACTTGGACCTCGCAATTCAGTATTTTCTGGAACGCAATTACCATATTTGTGGGCAGTTAAAATGAAGGACATATTTGAAATCTCAAGGTTTAAGGAAGGTGTTATAGACAGATTAAAAGTACTCCGGCACTCGCCAAAAACCAACGGTTGCTCATTGTGTTTTTTTGTTTTGAGACTTACGATACTGATCGCTAAAGATATGAGACAAGGCACTAACATTTTACATTCAGGTATAGCCGATCAAATTTTCACCTCTAAATGGACTTGGAGACACCAAAATCTGTGTGGGATAAACTCCAAGAAACCTTTGAAGGTACTGATAGAGTAAAAGCTGTCAGATTATTAACTCTCAAAAGATAGTTGAATTATTGAGAATGAAAGGATGACGAGCTGTGAAAGAATTACTCAACAAGGATTGATGGACGTGTTAATGAGATGAGGCTTCTAGGATTAGAAGTTGTGAAGACCAAAAGTAGTGGAGAAATGATGATTAGTTTGGGTGGGGGGGGGTTGGGTTTTTAATTATATTTTTTTGAATCGTCCCCCCCCCCCTGCAACAAGTGTTGAAAGCAAAAATTTCCGCCATAGAAGAGTCTTGTGACCTTGATACGCTTACGGTTTCTGAACTAACTAGTAAACTCCAAGCACAAGAGCAAGAGTTACTATAGATCCCAGGAGAAAGTACGAAGGTGCTTTTCGAACTATCCTTCAAGAAGTACAAGGCTATAAAGTTCAAAACCAACATCGTTTTAGAAGAGGAAATTCACCAAAGGGGAACCAACAAATGTGTTCAACCTCACAAAACTGCATCGTTCACAATCGAAGAAAGGTAACTTTTCCTCCCATGTAAGAATTTTGTGTCAAAACACTAAAACATCAAGAATCAGATTGGTTTTGGTGGGGTTGGTTCAAAGATAAACCAAACTTCAAGTGCAACTTTGCATCAAGTTTTGGACATCCCGAGAAGTATAGTAGAGTAAATGAAAGCTGGTAACAACACACGAAGGAGTTCAGCAAGCAATGTTTTCGAGGATGATCAGGTGAAGATGAGCATTTGATTCATAGCGTCACATCTTTGACACACTCCAAATATAGAGATCCATATGTTGCTTATGGGATAGATGTATGTCACAAGTCCATAAGACAGCCGGAAAAAATCTTTCTTTATAGTCTCGACACTGAAAGACAATCCCAATAGTGATAGCTTGGAGATGTACTGTGAATACCCATAGCAAAAGGAAATGTACTAAAGCTATCAACACAAGAAAGTTACCAAGATGAAATTTCAAGAGTATAAATATGTGGCCTTGAACTTGATCAGAAGTAATGTTAAGCGGCCACAAAAGATAGTTATGAATGCTAGTGTGAACTTTAAATATGACACCGATGCCGTATTACTGATTTTTCAGATTTCAAAATAGCTACCCATTTGATATGGAAAATGATAACTATTATTTGAAGCTCTTATGTCGCAGATGACTAGTGCTTTTAGTGTTACTGAAGATGGATTAGTATGTATGGCACAAAAGATGTTGGACGACTTCAATTAAGAACCCTTCAGCAATGTATACCACTAAGTTGTGGTGAGAAGATATGCTACCATTAATGAAGTTGATTCTAAGTGTGAAGGTTGTGAATTGGGAAAAAGTCGCATGTTGCCTTTCTCAAAAGCTGGTGCGACGAGAGCAACACATAAGTAAGAATATCGTGCAATCAGATGTTGCTGTCCCTAGAGTCTACAACATCTTGGAGTGGTAATATAAATATTTTATTCTTTTCATGTGAAGAAGTATACAAAATGTGCTAGGGTTATTATTACCTTATCAGCAAAGCTTCGGATTTTTACAAATATATAAAAAGTTTAGTTCATAGAAACTTGATTGAAGTATGTCAAAGCGTCGGGTACTATTGGTGTATCCGAGAAGGATAACTGGTGGAGAATACACGTCAATGATTTTTGAAATAGTTTTCTCGCAACAAGGTGTAATCACCAAGTACATTCCATACTCACTCAACAAATAGTGTATCCGAAAGAAAGAGAACATAATGGTTATGTATTATGGGCAATACAATGTTTAGAAGCCGAGAAAGAAACACCCGACGACGTTTTGGGCCAAGGCTGTACATCTGTATATTTGCTAAACAGATTAGCAACAAAAGCCGTCAGTGGTAAAACTCCGATTGAAGCTTGGTCAGGAATCAAACCGTCAATTCAACACTTAAAAGTCTTCGGGTCTATCTCTTATTATCATATTCCAGACATCAAAAGATCAAAGCTTGATGCAAAGGCCAGAAAAGGCATCTTTGGACGGCTATGCAACAGAAGTCGAAAGGATATAGAATTTTATGATCTCACGTGATAGGTAAAATATATAATCACCAAGAAGTGACTTTTTATGTGAAGGGGCCTACTGGGACTGGAATATGGATGAAGTTAAAAGGCATGAAGATACGTTTTTAAATGAAACGTACCATGATAAAGTTGATATTCACGAATTTGATATTGAAGACACAAACGACACTGATGTGTTAAGAACAAGACGGCTTGTTAATGTTTACGAGTCTTGTAACTCGATTATTGAACCTGAAAGTTACATGGATGCTCGCCACAAATTTCTGAATTATGATGCAACAAGGCCGAAGCTGAAATGAATCAAGAAAAAACAACACATGAAGCTTGTCGACTTGCCAAAAAGAAAAATGCAATAGGTTGAAATAGATCAACAAAACAAAGATATTCAGCGCCGCACGGATCAATATACAAGCATGAAAGCAAGAATTGGTCTGAAATGGCACTCTCAAGTTGGCCAGGTGTGAAATTTTCGTGACATCATTTGCTCCCGTTGCTTCGTATTGAGCCGCAAATCAAGTTATTAATAGCTATAGCTGCTCAACGAAATTGGAAAATTCACCATCTTGATGTCAAATTCGCATTTCTCAATGGTGAACTTGAGGAGGAGATTTATGTAAAACAACCTGAAGGTTTTGAAGTTGTTGGCCAAGAAGAAAAAGTTTATCGACTCTACAAAGCACTTTATGGTCTTAAAACGCACCAAGGGAGTGGTATGGCAAGATCGATGTTCATGATTGCGAATCATACCTTCAGGAGGAGTATTCGCGAAGTGAGTCAACCCCTTATATAAAGCAATTTAATTCTCAAGGAGAGAGTATTGATTATTTCTCTTTAATTTGAATGAACTTACTTGTATAGATGGTAAGTTAACGATCCTCCTTGTTAAGTAAAAAATTTTACGAAGACAAATGGAATCTGAATTTGATGTCAATCTGCGGACTAGTATCCTATTGTTTTCTTAGCATGGATAATCAAGCACACGACTCTATAACCTTGTTCATAATTTATCAAGTAAGTATGTGAGTGGATAATGCTCAAGAAATTCAAGATTTCTTATGTGCAAACGTTACTTCAACCACTAAGTCAACAAGTGTAAGGTTAATCAAAAGATGATTGTCAAGAACGCTTGTCAATCCAACTCGATTTAGAAGCATTGTTGGGAGCCTACTAAACTATTTTATACTATATCAAGACGAATAGCAGATTACTCCTTTGCAGCTGGTTTCCTATCAGGTGTTATGGGTTAACCGTCTAGTTCACATTTGGGATCCCTCGATCCCCCGGCTGCAAAGAGAGTACTAAAGATAAGTGAAAATGTTCATCTATGATCTTTGAATTAATGTTCGAGGAAGAAACAAGATGTATACTTGAGGGATAATTCTCATAGTGATTGGGCCGGAAGCATTGATGATTCGATAAGTACTTTTGGTTTTAAAATTTTTACTCTTGTTCGGGAGTGTATTTTGTTGAACTCCAAAAAAGCAAAGTTTGTCGTCACATTTCAGCAGAGTTCAGAATAAATTAATCATTCGCGGGTTGTTGTTAAATCATGCTATTTGGATTCGAAAGTTATGTTGTGCCGATTTTGGGATCTTACTCAAAAAGTGTCAACAGCAGATCTTACTGCGATAACAAGTCTGCTATAGCAATAGCGTGAAAAATCCCCCCCGCCCCCCCCCCCACCCCCCCCCCTCCCCCCCCCCCCCCCCCACCCCCCCTCCCCCCCCCCCCCACCCCCCCCCCCCCCCCCCCCGCCCTCCCCCCCCCCCCCCCACCCCACCCACCCACCCCCGCCCCCCCCCCCCCCCCCCCCCCCCCCCCCCCCCCACCCCCCCCCCCCCCCCCCCCCCCCCCCCACCCCCCCCCCCCCCCCCCCCCCCCCCCCCCCCCTCCCCCCCCCCCCCCCCCCCCCCCCCCCCCCCCCCACCCCCCCCCCCCCCCCCCCCCCCCCCCCCCCCCCCTCCCCCCCCCCCCCCCCCCCCCCCCCCCCCCCACCCCCCCCCCCCCCCCCCCAACCCCCCCACCCCCCCCAACCCCCCCCACACCCCCCCCCCCCCCCCCCCGCCCCCCCCCCCCCCCCCCACCCCCCCCCCCACCCCCCCCACCCCCCCACCCCCCCCCCCCGCCCCCCCCCCATCCTCCCGCCCCCACACCCCCCCCACCCCAACCCCCCCCCCCCCCCCCCCCCCCCCCCCCCCTCCCCCCCTCCCCCCCCCCCCCCCCCGCCCCCCCCCCCCCCCCCCCCGCCCCCCCCCAGCCCCCCCCCCCGCCCCCCCCCCCCCCCCCCCCCACCCCCCCCCCCCCCGCCCGCCACCCCCCCCCCCCCCCGCCCCCGACACCCCCTGCCCCTCCCCCCCCCCCCACCCCCCCACCCCCCCCCCCCCCCCCCCCCCCCCCCCCCCCCCCACCCCCCCCCCCCCCCCCCCCCCCCCCCCCCCCCCCCCACCCCCCCCCCCCCCCCAACCCCCCCCCCCCCCCCCCTCTCCCCACACCCCGCCCCCCCCCCCAACCCCCCCCCCCCCCCCCCCCCTAACCCCCCCCCCCTCCGCCCCCCCCCCCCCCCCCCCCCCCCCCCCCCCCCCCCCCCCCCCCCCCGTACACACTTCTTGATCCCTTTGTTAATTACATATTCTATACGTGTTTATATGTTCCGCTGCGTACTCGTGATAGATTAATGGTTAATTAGTTGTAAAACCCAACAGTTTCATTTCACAAACTTAAAACACAGTGATTAGTGATAGTATAATACAAGCATTGGTGTTTATATAACGGTTTGTGATTCTAGATGCTCGTCAGGAAACATGTGTACCTTCTAACTCAGATGCAGCCATTGGTATGTAGATATGTTGACTTGAATCACTCTCTCTAATATCCATGAGCTCATCGAACCATAGCAAACAACCACTTCCACCATTTCGGATATCTAAACTTGTATAAGCTGTACATAAACAATTTTTTCTATATTTCATCTCACATTTTCCAAGAGTCATATTGAAATTATACCATGACCTTCGTGTATCTGGTACTTTCACTCTAGATATTTTCTGAAACCCATCCCTATGCTCACATTTCAAAGGATTTTTACGTTTACAACCATTCGACCAATCAGATGCATCCTATTCTTTAGGGTTTTTTGGCTCAAAACCCTTGATACAAGTACAGGGTGGCTGCTTGTTAATGCTGTTGAAGTATTTAAGATTTGTTGTTTAATATTTAGTATACTTAGCCACTAAGGAAACTTAACTCCTAAGAGCTCTTAGTCATGAAGGATACTTCACTAGAAGTATCCTTATTCCTTACTTGTTAAGGAACCTTAAACATTAAGTATCCTTAACTCTTAAGGATATTAGATATTTAGTATTCTTAACTATTAAGTAGCTTATCTAGTAAGAATACTTAGAAGCAAAGAAAAGCATATGTACTAAGTTTTGTAAGCTTATAAATAGAAGGTTAATATGAAGCTGGAACACATCACTCCAGCCTTCAAATATTCTGTTTTCACTTTTCCTTCTCTGTCAATATATATCAGCAAGTCTGCTACTTTAATTCATATAAAGTGCAGTTTCTGTAAAACATTTACAGTGGTATCAGAGCTCTTTTCTTAAGGGGCTGTCATATTACTTAAGTAAAACACCTTCGAGATTCCACAAAAAATCAGCCTAGACATGGCATCTAGTGCAACTACTGCTTCGACAGTTAAAATGAAGACATATTTGAAATCTCAAGGTTTATGGAAGGTTGTAGAGACTGATGAAAGTACTCCGGCACTCGCAGAAAACCCAACGGTTGCTCAGTTGAGAACTTACGATACTGAGTCGCTAAAGAAGGACAAGGCACTAACCTGTTTACATTCAGGTATTGCCGATCAAATTTTCACCTCCATAATGGACTTGGAGACACCAAAAGCTGTGTGGGATAAACTCCAAGAAACCTTTGAAGGTACTGATAGAGTAAAAGCTGTCAGATTATTAACTCTCAAAAGAGAGTTTGAATTATTGAGAATGAAAGATGATGAGCTGGTGAAAGATTACTCAGCAAGGGAGATAGATGTTATACTCGAGCAAAAGGAAGAGGTACTATAGCTATCAACACAAAGAAAGGTACCAAATACATTTCTAGAGTCTTATATGTGCCTGAACTTGAACGAAGTATGTTAAGCATGCCACAAATGATAAAGAATGGCTATGGTGTTGATTTTAATAAGGACTCGCAATGCGTTATCACTGATTCTCATGATTGTAAAATAGCTATCCTTGATATGGTAAATGATAGCTATTACTTAAAGCTAGATGATGCAAATGCTAGTGCTTTTAGTGTTACTGAAGATGATAGTATGAAATAGGACAAGAGAATTGGTCACTTCAATTACAGAACACTTTAGCATATGAATACCACTAAATTGGTGAGAGATATGCCTCCTATTAGTGAAGTTGATATTCCTGAATTTGATATTAAAGACGTAACCGACACTGATGTGTTAAGAACAAGACCGCTTGTTGATGTTTACGAGTCTTGTAACTCGGTCATTGAACCAAAAAGCTACATGGATGCCTCCAAACATTTTGAATGGATTAATGCAATGAAAGTCGAACTTGAGGAGGAGATTTGTGTAAAACAACCTCAAGGTTTTGAAGTAATTGGACAAGATGAAAAAGTTTATCGACACTACAACTCACTTTATGGTCCTAAGCAAGTACCAAGGGCGTGGTTTGCTAAGATTGATTCTCATTATCTGAATCATAATTTGAGGAGGAGTTCAACAGAAAATCCCGTGCAACATGGAAGATCAAAGCATATCAATTTCAAGTATCATGTCATTCGAGAAGCTGAGAAGAATGAAGAAGTCAAGCTTAAATACTGCACATCTGAAACTCAACTAGGGGATATGCTTACTAAGTCGATTACCGGAAAGAAGCTAAATTACTTCAAGGCTCAGCTTATGGAATCAAACAACAATCTTAAGGAGTGTTGAAGTATCAAAGCTTTGTTGTTTAATATTTAGTATACTTAGTCACTAAGAAAATTTAACTCCTAAGAAATCTTAGTCATGAAGGATACTTCACAAGAAGCATCCTTATTCCTTACTTGTTAAGGAACCTTAGACATTAAGTATCCTTAACTCTTAAGGATATTAAATATTTAGTATTCTTAACTATGAAGTAGGTTACTTAGATATTTAGAACTCTTATCTATTAAGAAACTTAGCTATTAAGAATACTTAGAGGGAAAGAAAGTCTATGTACTATGTATCTTGTAAGCTTATAAATAGAAGTTAATATGAAGCTGGAAGAGATCATCACTCCAGCCTTCAAATTTTGTTTTCACTTTATCTATCATTTTATATCAGCAAGCAAGTGCGCTACTTTTATTCTTATAAAGTGGAGAATCTGTAAAACATTTACAGTGGTATCAGAGCTCTTTTCTTAAGGGGCTGTCATATTACTTAAGTGAAACACCTTCGAGATTCCACAAAAAATCAGCCTAGACATGGCATCTAGTGCAACTACTGCTCCTGCAATTCCAGTATTTTCTGGAACGCATTACCATATTCGGGCAGTTAAAATGAAGACATATTTGAAATCTCAAGGTTTATGGAAGGTTGTAGAGACTGATGAAAGTATTTCGGCACTCGGAGAAAACCCAACGGTTGCTCAGTTAAGAACTTACGAAACTGAGTCGCTGAAGAAGAACAAGGTACTAACCTGTTTGCATTCGGGTATTGCCGATCAAATTTTCACCTCCATAATGGACTTGGAGACACCAAAACCTGTGTGGGATAAACTCCAAGAAACCTTTGAAGGTACTGATAGAGTAAAAGCTGTCAGATTATTAACTCTCAAAAGGGACTTTGAATTATTAAGAATGAAAGATGATGAGCTGGTGAAAGATTACTCAGCAAGGGAGATAGACATTATACTCGAGCAAAAGGAAGAGGTACTATAGCTATCAACACAAAGAAAGGTACCAAATACATTTCTAGAGTCTTATATGTGCCTGAACTTGAACAAAGTATGTTAAGCATGCCACAAATGATAAAGAATGGCTATGGTGTTGATTTTAATAAGGACTCGCAATGCGTTATCACTGATTCTCACGATTCTAAAATAGCTATCCTTGATATGGTAAATGATAGCTATTACTTAAAGCTAGATGTTGCAAATGCTAGTGCTTTTAGTGTTACTGAAGATGATAGTATGAAATGGGACAAGAGAAATGGTCACTTCAATTACAGAACACTTAAGCATATGAATACCACTAAATTGGTGAGAGATATGCCTCCCATTAGTGAAGTTGATATTCCTGAATTTGATATTGAAGACGTAACCGACACTGATGTGTTAAGAACAAGACCGCTTGTTGATGTTTACGAGTCTTGTAACTCGGTCATTGAACCAAAAAGCTACATGGATGCCTCCAAACATTTTGAATGGATTAATGCAATGAAAGTCGAACTTGAGGAGGAGATTTATGTAAAACAACCTCAAGGTTTTGAAGTAGTTGGACAAGATGAAAAAGTTTATCGACACTACAACTCACTTTATGGTCCTAAGCAAGCACCAAGGGCGTGGTTTGCTAAGATTGATTCTCATTATCTGAATCATAATTTGAGGAGGAGTTCAACAGAAAATCCCGTGCAACATGGAAGATCAAAGCATATCAATTTCAAGTATCATGTCATTCAAGAAGCTGAGGAAAATGAAGAAGTCAAGCTTAAATACTGCACATCTGAAACTCAACTAGGGGATATGCTTACAAAGTCGATTACCGGAAAGAAGCTAACTTACTTCAAGGCTCAGCTTATGGAATCAAACAACAATCTTAAGGAGTGTTGAAGTATCTAAGCTTTGTTGTTTAATATTTAGTATACTTAGTCACTAAGAAAACTTAACTCCTAAGAAATCTTACTCATGAAGGATACTTCACTAGAAGCATCCTTATTCCTTACTTGTTAAGGAACCTTAGACATTAAGTATCCTTAACTCTTAAGGATATTAGATATTTAGTATTCTTATCTATGAAGTAGCTTACTTAGATATTTAGAACTCTTATCTATTAAGAAACTTAGCTATTAAGAATACTTAGAGGCAAAGAAAGTCTATGTACTATGTATCTTGTAAGCCTATTGATGTGTTGAACTCACAAAGGATGGAATCAACTAAAGATAGACAAGTTGGTGTTGATAATTTGCAAAAATATGAAGTTGGGTTATTAAAAGTCAAAGATGCGTTATTGTTGGGGTTACATGAGTGTTTCAATTGTTCGGACCGCTGTTCATTTAGTCAAGGATATGTGTATAAGGCTAACACAAATGGTGAGTTCATTTTAACAACTAAACTAGTGTTTGATCCAGGAGGAAAACGGGTTTGTGATTTAGGGGGTTCTCGTGGTAGGAATGTTTCTGGAAAAAAAAGATATAGAGACAAATTGTAAGTCACGAATTTTAGTTGTTGTGACATCATATGTTTGGGTTGAGAAATCGTTGTTAGGATCAACAGAATATGAGTTTGGGGGCGTTGGAGAACAGGTACCTGCTGATATTAGCAAACAAGGAATGGGTGGAAATGAACTAGTTTCAAATGATACATTTGTGGGTATTGCTGATAAGCTAACTGATAAGTGGTTCAAAATTAGCACATTTATGGAAACTCAAGTGGGATATTTGAGTATCAGATTGTGGTGTGTTATTGAAGATATTGATTCTATGGGTGGTCGTATTGGGAGTCATGTTATTGTGAAGTGTGATGTCGTTGCGATCCTAGCTGGTGAAATGAATCAAAGAGATATGACATCAGTGGCTAATATATTTGAAGTTACTAAGTTTGGTATGACAAAGCGGAGTGTATCTCAAATTTTTTTGCAATCTGTAGCAGGGTATTCAGTGACTAAGTTTTGCATCAAAAATGTTGGCTTAAGTCTTTTTGATGAAGTTCATATGTTAAGCCTGAACCTGAACCTGAAGTCAAGCCGGAACCTGAAGTTCAGCCTTGAACCTGAGCTTATGGTTATGGTTATTGGGTATATTTTGGGAGTTGTTGTGGATGATTCATGTGATAACTTTGCTTTAGTGGCAACGACAAAATTAATTGATACGGTGAAGGCTTCTGTTACAATGATTCACGGAGATAATTTTAGTCGTTTGAAGTTTGACATTTGGAAATGGCCTAATAAGAAAAAGAAATACACTCATCAGCTTGTTCACTTGGTCCAATGTTTGGATCAAAACAAATACAAGTTATACATCAGCAGATTGAGTGATATAATTGTTCTGAAGTTCGACGAAAGTGATGATGAAAGGGTAACTGGGAATGGGTTGAAGACCAAAGTTGCCGAGACTAGTTTGGATATTGATTATCTTGAGAATTTTCTGGTTGCAACTAGTAGGTTACTGAAGGAATGGCATGGTCACTACAGGGCTGTTACTTGCTTGGTGTTATCTATGGATCTGTCACGTTTGATTTCTGGTACTAGGGATGGATCTATTCGAGTTTGGTCACTTCTGATGTTATTTGATGAGGAGCGACATCAGAGAGCAGGGCATTTCTATGAGTATTGTGCTGATAGAAACATGAACTTAATACTCCCTGAAGTGTGTTGGAAATGTGAAATACATAAAAGGAATTATCATTTTGAAGTGTGGACTTATGCCAAAATATTACTTAGAACTGACTATGGGTTGAGCTTCAAAAGGGGCGTTTGGCTTAAGATTTTAGATTGTCATGGGTTATCATGGGTCATTGATTCCTTAGTTGGAAGTGGCATACGAGGAAGAAATACACGGAGGAAGGTGCCTCAGTTTTCCTTGATTCTTGATGACAAGCATCATTTCAAGCGGGATGGATTTGTACGAATGCACCCAGATAGCTCACACGTGCGTGGCACGTGCTTCTCCAACAGAATTTCAATATCAAGTATTGGCGGGAAAAACCCTTATTTCCATTTCATTTGCATTCACTCTCACAATTTGTAAACTGTAATTCTCTCTCAATCTTGTAACAAACTCAATTCACTATTCTATAACAAATCACCATCGATATCATTGATTCCGATTGCTTGTTCTTATTGTAAGTAATCCAATCTTTGTGCGAGTGCTTAACCATTTCATTATTGAGATCTTAAGCACAGATAATTATGGTCGTGTCTGGCCGGGTCTTGACCAGTTATGACCGGGTCTTGGCCAGTTATGGCCGTGTCTGGCCGGTTATGGCCGTGTCTGGCCGTGTCTGGCCAAGCCTGGCTGGTTATGGCCGGGTCTTGGCTGGAATAGTCGGATCTGCTAGATATGCTTCTACCTTACTGATCATTTTAAGTGCAAAACGAGTTGAGGGATCATTTAAAGTTCCTAGACCATATGCTTCTTCTGATGGAATTATACATTCATAACAATTTATAATTATAACATCAAAGTATAAATATAGCGGAAGCAATTAGGATCA